>JAFMSR010000006.1:55852904-55893558 GCA_022818135.1 Saxidomus purpurata | reverse complement strand
TTATTAAAATCTGTTAAGAATAACATAAAATAGTAAAGAAAACTGGAGGTCTAAAACTCTTATATAAAAAAGAAGACATTCCATGATCAGGTTACTTCAACATTGATTGCTGTGTCAATTTTCTTTTATGTGAAACTCGGGTAGTACATAAGTCAATCAAATCCATCGCTAGTCATCCAAACGGTATACTTTCATAAAAGCGAGCCGGGTACCGACAAGCCATATGTCCCAGGTTTTATCCATGACCGGGGCACTTGAGAGTTAAGAAACGCTTTTCATGGTTTCCCCAACTAGAGATAAACGGGTTAGAAACCAAGAGGTTTACACCGGGCACGTAAAAGAACCATGGAGTCTAAACATAAAAAGAGCTAGGGTCTGGTACCCGGATTCCCCTGTATCTGAATCTGTCTCTTCAACTTGTCTGCGCCCGTAGAGCATTTTTATATACACGTAATATGTATGCATCACTATAATAGCCAGTCATGACTGGTTGCCTTTCCCAAGAGAAAAAAAAGAAGAGATAATAATAAAAACAAATGTAACACTATTTCTACTTTAACATTATGATATGGTTGTTCATTTTGATTTTTACAGTTTTGAATTTGAAAATCTTTTTTTTTTTCAAATAAACAAATTCGAGTTGCAGTGTTGGCTAAGAAAACCCGACCTAGAGTATTTGTCGTATAGAGGTTTAAATTACAAATAGGTTACAAGTTTAAGGTGACCCCATTGTCTTATTTTTTATGTGAATAAATAAGTTTGGAGATGGATCTATTGGCATGCATGTAACGAATCACGAAGCACATTGGTATGTATATATAAAAGGAGTATATCGTTATGTGGACCTATTCAGCTAGGAATCCTCATGACAGCGTCCCCGACCACTCGACCACGGAGCTTGGTGAACTGCATATGTATATAGATAACTCACACCTAAGATCTCATTGGTCAACGTGAGTAACCTACTATTGGCATCCAATCAGACTCGTTTTTGGTACGTGGCATTCCCTGTTTGATATTATTTTTGTTTTCATCTATTATTTAGTAACACTGTATTAACACAGTATAGGTAGTATCTTCAACTTTCGGCAATAGAATTATATTAGCTAGGAGGCATGTCGGTAGAGCATGCAGGGGTATCATCATTCATCCCTAAAGCAACGGATGACGGACCTTTATAAACCGTAAAACGAAAGTTAATAAGAAAACATAATCATTGAAGATACGCATGCCCAGATGCCCATTCCTTTTCCGGTACGCACGTATGCATGCGTTTCTTCGAAAGGCGGTCTTTATTTGAAGGTTTTCTTTAACACAGGTTTGACTTGATATACATTGTAGACACAGAAATTCACAGCCATGTAGAATGATTTATCATTTACGGGATTGTATATCTAGTTTCCCGTATTTGTAATTATATAGAATGCCGTGTATAAGCAATATACGGATTCCCGTATTTCAGAATATACATGGTACGATATCTAAAAACCCGTATTTTTAAGTGAACGGAATGCCGTTTTTTTTCAGAATATACGGACTTATGTGCACACTCCCGTATTTCAGTCAAATACGGGATACTATATTTAGTTTCCGAATTTGTAAGTATACACAATACCGTATTTAGCAGTATATGGACACCAGTGTTTCAGAATATACGTGGTAGTGTATTTAGAATCCCGTATTTTGAGGTGTACGAACTGCCATGTTTTTAAATAAACGGACTTTCAAGCCCGCTCACGTATTTCAGTTATATACGGATTGGTATATCTAGATTTATTCCCGTTAGAAGCCTCCTTGGAGCAGTGGAAGCATTTGCCTCAGCATCGAAGGGTCCCTGGTTCGATCCCCACCAGTCCTCCTTAGGCAATACTAGTAATTCAGTAATTCCGCATTATCTCTCTCTCTCTCTCTCTCTCTCTCTCTCTCTCTCTCTCTCTTACACACACACTCTCTCTCTCTCTCTCGTTCTCTCTCTTTCTCTTTCTATCTCTTTCCGAGGTTGATACCATTTAGAGTGAGTCTCGAAAACGATAAATATATAAATATAAGTTGTAAGAACTTGTAAAAATAAATTAAAGTTTACGAAATACCGTATTTCAGTTATATAGGGCCTGGCAAGCACACTTCCGTATTTAATGTATATATGGACTTGCATGAACAGTCCCGTATCTTAGTAGAATACGTGCTTTCGTATATCAAGGTTCCTGTATTCTTAAGTATATACAACCCCGTTCATCTCTGTTTTCCGTATATTTTCCGGTATATTGATAATATACGGAGTACCGAAAACTCCCGTATATTAACCCATTTTCCGCAGTGACTATTAAAACGTACAGGTTGTATGTCGAGAGTTTCCTCTTTATTCTTAGTCTCCTTTGTTGGATCTGATATTAAAGAAATGCTATACTTCAATTCAACATCTTAATTTGGATATATCTTTCTATTTCACTTATATCTATTTACATATGGTTTGTATACACTATGTGAAACTAATACTTAAATATGGGTATGAGTTCACCAAAATTTAGACAGACAACGAAAATAATTACTGAACGTATAATTATAATTATATGCAAAATCTGACGAACATTTTCCTTAGATTCACAATAATTAAGATCCCAATGTCATCTTTCGCAAAAAGTGAACTATGTATTATTTTGTCAGTCTTGGGATATTAGTTTCACTTGTAATATCTTTCAAAAAATAACTGAATATATTTTATACTATGGATTCATGTTACAGCGATTATCAAATTCAATATTTTGTTTTCAGATATGTGAACACAATTCAAGTGTTATGTTATCATCAAACGAGACTAGGCACACTAAGGGATGGTGGAAAGGAGATTTGCATTGATGATGAATACAAATTGAATAGACCGTGCCTTGTTTACTCTTTTGGGTAAGAATGCTCGTCAGTTAAAATATTAATACGACTGTTTGAAATACATACAGTAAAACTTATACAAGGTGTATAATCAATTTGTTTAGACAACGTCCTACATGAATCTCTCTGGATCTAGGTGAAAGCCGAAGGTGAATCTCGTCTAATTAATAACAAATATAGACCACTAAGTTCACTTGTTGACTTATCTAATAGTATTACTATCTCTATGTGACCTGGTGGCTTATAGCCATATCAAATGTGACCATCAGTGTCATTGGGTGAGGAGGGTTCAGCCACTACAAGCAATGGTGAGGTTTCAGTCTTGTACTTAATCCAACGTAGTACAGTACAACATATACAACCGGTACGTTTAATACACTTGATACACTTGGTACACTTCAAGCCCTGTAACAAAGATATGAAACAAATGTAAACTAAGTGCAGTAATATATGTGATAATATTACAATATGTCGAAGCATATCCGTACTCATATGTTATGTTGTGATCAGCGGCCATGAAAATCTTATAAAATATATGTGAGGCCTAAGTTCAACAATTCATCCTTGCTTACAATAAACATATAACACATTCATATACATTTACATACCAATTGTGGATCAGGTCCTGCGGTACCATACTGTATCACATACAGTTGAACATACATGTATATCGTCACCTTGGAGCAAAAAGTCATGTAACTGACATTTTTTGCGAAAAACATTGTTTGGCATTTTTAGGTTACAAATATCAATTTTCATAAGTCATTTACGTTTGGAAGCTGTTTTTTGATGAAAAATACCCTTTTCTGCAAAAAATGAAATCACGTAACTGAACTTCAAATTGTGTTGGCGCAAAAACTGTGGTAAGTGCACTTACTTAAGTTTTTGCACTGAAGAACTTTGAATTTGCAATAAATCATTTGGTGCAAAATGTATTGTAACTGCATTTACCATACTTTTTGCATCAATAATAATCAAATTTTTTAATATATTTTTTTAAAAAACCCCATTATTCCTTTTTGTTTGTGGATCCTTCATTCTTTTATCATTATTTTTTTTTAATTAATTCTTTTGCTACTGAGGACATCATAATGACAAGATAATTATTGTTTACATTACCTCTACAAACAATTATTTCGTTTGTTGCCCTTCATGTACAAAATCAACAAATCTCGGCTTAACCACTCCTGTGCCATGGGCCTATTTTTGGCCTATTGCTGTATACTATATTGAGTGCCAAGTGCCTATTTTATCCCTATTCTAATAGGTTTTGGAAATGTAGTTTTACATGTAATAAATAGTTTAAATAGGTGCGTATCTATCATTCCTGTCGTCGGCACTTGACGTTTAAACAAAGTTATTTCTGATATTGAACATGATGACATCACCAGTAGTTGATGACAGAACGCAATTTTGATGACAATAGTTTGACACTGTGTGTGTTATCTATTCGTAAATGTCTAGATTTTATAGTTTTCCATGCTATTGCTACAACGTATGAAAGCCGTACTCATAGATATAGCCATAATTATAGATATATGCAGAGCTAACTAAGGAATAATATTATTATGTTAGTGTTGTTTCTGACCTTTGTTTAGTTGGATGAAAGTATCAAAATTATTAAAACAATTTATGACTGATCAATTCCTATTCATTTCATGCAACAAAAAATTTAATTGATAAACAAAAAATGGTGCAGTCCCAGATTAAACATATTTACAATTCACTGAATGTCTTCATTTAATGATGTGCGTCCGTTCCATCCATGCTAGGCAATATTGCGAAGGCTATAGGATAGTGCCAGAAAACAAATGATTATTTCAAGATGATGAAATGGCTGAAGTGAAAGCAATCCCGAGAATACTCTAGAAACAAATTACCAACTAAAATATTGTTGGTTTCTGTAATGTCATTAATAGAAATTAAACCACTTATGTTTTTTATAAAACATACTAAACAATTTCAAAATATTGTATTATAGAAATAAAGGGCAAATTGCTGTTGTTAATAATTAAATTAACTTTTGGCAAGTGACTAAAAAATGAAAATGAAAAATGTATATGAATTAGCATCTATAGGAAAGAGTATACAACATATTCCGTCAATTGTAAATTTTAAATAGAGATTTACTTTTTTTAAATTTGACATAGATCAATACTGAAGTTGATTTTCAGACTAAAACATTGTAGCAAAGATTGATTGCATCTTATTATTTGTTGCAAGTTTAGAATTATTAAAAAATAAGATTTACTCTTCTGGTATCAATTATAAGCCACAATTAAATAGAGGATACTTGTTTGTTTTAGTGTAGTATTACGTAATAATTTCACCGAGTGTACACCAAAAGTGATATTTTCACGAGTGGCGCAGCCATGAGTGAATATAACTGTTTTTGGTGTTCACAAGTGAAATTTGCGTAACAAAATGTATATAAGTTCATCGATACTAACAATATGTCTGGTTAGTTTATAGTTTAAACACTACTTTTGTTGAGTTTGCTTCTATAAATTATCGACAAGCGCAGATTCATCAGATAACGTAGAACAAATGACGTCATTTTAACAACTTCATCATGGCATAGTTTCTAGCATTAATTATGCTCGGAATACTTTTTGAAGTTAATCCGGGTTAAAGATTGCAAAAAACAGTGAAAATAAAGATGGTAATACACAGCTTCAAAAATGTGGATTAAAACAAAAATAATATCAAACAGGGAATGCCACGTACCAAAAACGCAGCCTCCCCAAAACGAGCCCCACAGCACCCAGAAGTGCACACCACCAACACACACACACACGCACACACACACGACACACACACACACAATCATGTACACACACACATATACACTACCAACACACACTAGCATACAAAGCAAACACACGAGGACAAAACGAACAATTAAAGGAACACAGTGGGGCACCGCCTTGGATATAAAATAACACTTTTATTTCACCGAGAAAATTATATAATTCACTGGAAAACATAAAATAAAAGTAGTTATTTTCACTTGTTGCTACACAATGAAGTATGCATATGCTTTGACACCAAGTTGAAGATTTAATAATTTAACTTTATGAGCAAGTTTCACAAACACTGTTGATGTTCCAGAAAGGAGATTCTATTTGGCTTCTTAATTGAAATCGGTTACACCAGTCTCTAATTTGTGTGTCACTGTTCGAAATCAATTAATATTAAAACTTGGGTTATTTTTGTTCAATTTATATTATCTAATGTAACAACTGATTTGTAAATCCACAATGAACACAATTTTTAACCATAGCTATGGCATATCTTCACAGCAATTTCATAATGTGTATGATATACTATAAGTTATAAAACTTTCAGTTAAAAAGTTAGTGCAAAAGCTCTGGTAAGTGCATTTACATGACTTTTACGTGTAATTAAGTTAGCGCAAAGAGTCATGTAAGTGAAAAAGAATATGCAATTATTATTTTTACTGAAATGAATGAATATAATCTTTTAAAGCAGTTAATTATAATAAATACTAACTTCACACTTCAGTATGGTATGAAAAGATTTAATGGATATAAACACATCAGTTTTTTGTGTCTTCTGTAAAAAATTTAGATCATTGACAGATTAACAGATTAACATTGACGGAAACAAAGATAAAATCAATTGGATATCAATAATGACAATAACAAGGAAACTTGCATAATGTTATAAAGGAACCCATTCTAAATTATAAATTGACCCAATCGTGATATTGGACAGTACTAAATATATTTGCACTTGGGTATATTCTAAAGTGGCAAGTTCGTAAATGGTGACAAGGGTACCTGGATTTGCCTTAAACAGTTAAACTGTTAATATGCCTTACATATGCAAATTGGAAATGCGTCCATATTTTAATATCGTAAGTGAAAAAAAATCTAGAGACAAACAAATCTGTCATACAAATCTGTCATTAACTATTTGAATATCTGTGCTTCTACGTTCACATTCATAAATAGTACTTAACGGTGTTTAGATACAAGTTATGTCAAAAGACCAAATAATAAATGATTATATACTATAGAAATGAAAAACTTTAAGAAAAAAATATTCAGATATCTGGCAAACATTTAGACCGGAACTTGTATTACTGCTTTGTCTGATTTATCCGTTTTGAACACACAACAATACTGTAATATTGTGAAATAGCTGGTTAAAGAACAGAAACTGTTCAGCAATTAAAAATACAAATGACAAAATGTTAGTTTTATGCCCCCGAGGGAAGTTTGGGTGGCATATAGAAATCGACTCATCTGTGCGTCCCTACTTCTTTGTCCGGAGCATAACTCAAACAGTATAAAAAGGAATAACTTGAAACTTCATACAATGGTTGATCACAATCAATGAACGTGCAGTGCTTAAGAATCATAACTCTATCTTGCCTGTCTTTTAATCATCCTCTTTTGTTACATTTTCCTGTCCGGAATGTAACACGAAAAGCACTGAAGGAAATTATTTCAAATTGCAAACAATGAGAGAGGACATTAAGGGAATGTGCAGTTCTTACGAACCATAACCCTATATGGCCTTATGTTTTTAATTATGTCCCTATAGTTATTCTGTTAGTCCGGAGCATAACTCCAACAGTACTGAAGGAAATTACTTGAAATAGAAACAGTGGTAGATCACAATAAGAGGAAGCGCAGTGCCCGAGAAACATAACTTTGCCTTGCCCAATTTTTGAATTGGTCCCTTTTGTTGCATTTTCTTGTCCGGAGCATAACTCTAAAAGTTTTGAAGGAAATTTGTTGAAATTGTATTAAGTTAGAGAGGACATTAAAGGAAAGTACAGTGCACAAGATCGATAACTCTGTAATGCCTTATGTGAGTTTGTTGTTCGTGGCATTACTCCTAAAGTTCTGGATATATTTTTTTCAAATTGCAAACTGTGAGAGGGGACTTTAAGAGGATGTTTCTGTTTGGAAAACAAAGCAAATGATGAAGCTATACACATTTTTCCTGTTCAAACTGTAACTCTGTTTTACATTGCAAGTTCTGCATATAGGGATAAAACTTCGTCTTCAAGTACCGAGCCATCATCTTGAAGGTCAAGGTCACTACTTCGGGGGCAGTCGTCAAGATAAATGTAATGCCCTTATTGTTTTATATTCAAGATTGATGATGGGACTGGTTTTTGCTAGTAGGACTGCAAATACCCAAGGAAACATTCTTGTTACTGAATAAAACTACAAAGACGTTTTGTCTAATATTTTAAGGCCACGATTTTCCATAGATAGAAATGGAGTAGCCAAAAATATTTGATGATTTTTGTAATATTCTGACTACAGAGGGTGAATTTGCATTTACGAATGAACACATTAATGATTATGTTACAAAACAAATCCTGTTAAAGGGAAATAATTTCTTTTCTCAATGTGCAAAAGTAAGACAAAGTATTCACAAGTAATAAGGTAACAGGCTTTGAAATATTGAACGCTACATAAAAAAACTGTTAACAGTTGAATTTGAAGTAACCATTGACCTCAGTCATGCGATGTAAATAGGAACAAATGGGATATGTCGATGTAATATCTACCTTGTGGTTGGCTCTGTTACATGCTGTTTATTACTAATATGCAAATACATGTATGACATGAGACATGCAAGTAACATTTAGCATATATACAAATTCCAAGTAAATATCTTATTTAAATCCTCAATTCATCAAACTGCCATTCAGTAGTATGTGCAGTTAAGTTTGCATTAAATGACACAAAGAGGTATTATGACATGTCATTGATACCTTGGTAGGTTCCGTGTATATTTGGTGCATAAAATGGAAACAGAATGGTAAACTTTAACCAAATATATTAAAAGTTGTTTTTGTTTTGTTTTTCAAGACTATAAACAATTCATAGTTCTTTAATTTTGTTTAAATGTTAAGATAAAAAAATATAGCAATTTTGTTTGACAAATTCATTTTTGATACAACAAGTATCGCTTACCAGTTGCTAATTTTATGCCTCATCAAATACTTGAAGTACAGTATGCTTCCAATTAACAACAACATACGATAAATATATGTATTTATTAATTTGAAACATATACGATGCAATTAACTTCTGGATGAAAGTGGTAGAGTATAATCTTATTAACTTGAGTTTCTAAATTGTACATTATATAAATATAACGGTATTTTTTTCTGTACCGATTATCCATATTGCGACACAATATACTTTCTGATTTAAAGATTTAATGATAGCTAAATGTATTAAGTCTAAAGCTTCTTAAACGTCATGATTTTACTCAGTCAGTTAATGATACTTGTCTGTTAAAAGGAAGAAATATTGTGCAAGTAGTGAAACTGTTTGGACTTTTATGTACATTTCGGTAACACATACTAAATGTGTTTATGTACTAAGCAACGTGAAAACATCTTTATACTAATTTATTTATTCTCGATTGCGAAACAAGTTCTTACAACTTACATTAAACGCTTTCGAGACTCATTCCAGATGGAATCAACCTCGAAGAGAGAGATGCAATGTGGAAATATGTGTGTCTTGCCTAAGGACACTACCGACATGGCGATGGTAGGGATCGAACCCGGGGCTCTTTGATCCTGAGGCGAACGCGCTACCATTGCGCCACAGGGGCTCCACAAAACATCTACTGACTACACATACACTGACCAGCTACTATTCCTCTTACTGAAATGTAAATCAAGCTATCTATGTTGGAAGCCAAGTATGTATGAATGGCCGAGTATAACAAGACATCATCCATCGGCTGTCACTGATTAACCCCACTTACAAATATTGTGTGTAGAACCTAAGGGTTATGCCCCTTTAAAGACTTATAAGGCTAGTTGGCCTAATGAAATAAGTCGCGGAATGCTCAGTAAAACATGTTATTCTACCTCTAAACCTCTCTAAATGTTATTAAACAAATCGATTCGGCTTAAACACTAACCTGTGTCTAGCTAATGTGAAAGTGTTAAACCATAATTTAAAAAGGGAGATAGGTATATTGTATAAATATATCGCCTGGTCTATTTAATTAGTTGCGTAGGTCAAACAATGCATATGGTCATATTCAAATAAATATATAGCTTTTTACACAAACACAAGCATATGTATGAAAACAAGTAAGATATTGTCCTAGATCATTTAACAGTTTACCTACTAATTGAGATTTACAATCACGGTGTAAGGCTTTTGATTAGAGAAAATGCAAATGTATGGTATTACGTGATAACGTATAAGTGCTTTTTTCCTGCAGTGACAATATTTCAGCGTTTTTTGAGGTCAAAGAGAACGCCGCAGAAATAACATCTGCAAAATATTTGAAATAATTGATATATAGGCTTATGTGCTATTTCATGACATACCAGAGAATTACGCCAGTATTCGTCTCCGTCAACAATGAAAAGTTTGTTTTGCAGTTTTTTAAACAGCTATGACACTATGCTATAGGCGGTACAGGCAAAGCATATCAACCATCCAGTAATGTACAATGAAAGCTTACTATTTACTTTTGTCCATCAAAATGTAATCCTTACAGATTAATCGAGAATCAAACCGTTATCTATTGTATAGAAATTTGAACTTTAGTTACCAATTCATCTGACAAATATTTATCATACTAGTAATATGTTGATCTTTCATTTGCTGATACGTAGGTTGTCTGATTTGCATGTTCTTTCCTACTACCAAAAATAGTTTTTCCGTGGAAGAAAACTATACACAATACACAAATTATGTAACTAAAAATGTGTTAATATTATACTGTTGAATCGTGTATGTGTTTCTCACATGAACTCTCGAGACAATGTGGGATTACTTTCTGGTATCAGCACTTCGGGCATAGAAAAAAACAGTATTCTTTTTAAGCAAGTTCAAAAGTATAAAATATACAAAATGATTTGACACGATTAAAGTTATGATGAAAAGGTCTGTAACTCATTTTATAGTGTTTCTTTGTACTGTATTGCAACAGTGGATTGCTCTGCGCATGTCCATGTAAGCAGCATTTTTCGTTTCTTTTTCTATTATATACAATTAAAATAATTCCACATTGCCTCTCTCTATTCGAGGTTGATTCCATCTGGAATGAGTCTCGAGAGCGATTAATTTGTGTTACGTCCACATGTACGCGTTCTTGTATAAAAAGTATGATTGATTTTTTTTTGTAAATGTATATTCTGATGTCTGTTGTCGTATTCCATAAATTTGCAAAACGATAATAATTAGCTAGTACTGATCGATTTGTCTGCTATTGCATAATTTGAGTTTTCAATTTACTTTTGCAATACGTGCGATTAAGTTAAATTATACATTTTCATTTCTACAGATCGAATGGCAAATATTTCTCACATTTTGGATGTAATAAAGAAATATGGATGTGAAGTACATACATTTGACCCAAGGTAAGGACAACTGCTTAAGCACTTAGTGATGGTATAATTAAATTGTTGACTATTAAAATAGTATATCGTTTACGTGTTTTGTTATAGAAGAACACGACAACCGGCAATAAGAATTTTACAATTATCTTTGTACGTGGTTTTTTTATTTCTTTTAACGTCATATTTATACTTTGCAAGAATACTGACTGTAGAACTACGGTACTTTATTTAGAGAAATGAAATTTTACAAAATAGTGTATGTATCGTTTTCTATCGAACATATGCATATTATGATATCGTGTGATCAGATCAGTCTTAATGAAATAACTTTCAGAGGAAAATGTTAAAGAGGCACTCCCTACATCTAGCAGATTATTTTCTCGAAACATAAATTATGTGTTCAATGAACGTAAAATGACAAATAGATACAATCTCAAAGAAGAACCTATAGCAAAAAATAACGCCTCATACAACAATTAATCAATATAGAACCATTCTGTAGTAAATCGCATCCACCTATTAATTGTACAACAACAACTCTTCATAGGTTATTGAATGTTTTACGGTACTGCAGCATATTTTAAACCGCTGATTTTACATGTATCGATACTGACTCAAATGCAAAGCTGAAACTTAAGTTGTAATACTTCCAAAGATTATATTATTTATGTTTTGGAGCTCGACATCAGTTATAGGGTATGTCCCTTTAAGGTGAATTGCATGTCCGCAGGAATTACACAATATGGTTGGAACATATGCTTAACACATACAACAACTTGTTAGTAAAAGACCCAATTTTTATTTTAGAGTAAAATGTGACCTTTCTAATTTCACGAGTAATGTCAGAATTCTAAGTGTGTACGAAAGCCATGCAATTCGTTCAATTCTTCATTCCAATGATTGGTCGGTCATGACAACCAATGCTGCCACCAAAATTGAGAAAAGGTGATGAAATGAAACAATGATGTAAGGAAGTATTTCCATTTCATCTGGATGGAATATAAGTTACCATGTTAACGTAATCAATGGTGCTGGTCTGTCAGCGCTGTTAACTGTAAAAATAAGAATGTTATTTACACGTGTTACTTTCACTTCCGCCTTCCGTCGCACCGGCTAAAAGGCGCGTGCTGATTCGTCACTTGCACTGACGTAAGACCATGCAAACGCTGTTGCGGAGCGTGCACGTCAATATTTTTGTTTTCTATGCATTCTTCTGCAAATATCTAACCGAAAATTAGTTTTTGTATGGATCATTCGTGTTTGCCAATATCGTAAATATTTACGAGACCCCCGACCCTCTCGTAAAGTAACGAGAAAATTTCGTGCAAACTTACGATATCGTAACTACGAGAATGTTGATAAGACGGGTAAAAAACTTACGAGAACGTTGCGAGACACTAACGAGAAAGTTACGAGAAATGTTTCTCGTAAGTACAATGATAAGACGGGCCCATAGTGTTTAATCTTATTAGTAGACCATTGGTCATTGGATATTATAGCATTACTTGGCAATTGAGTTCTCATGGCAACATAATACAAAATGTACATATTTTGTTCACTTTTAGCATGAACAATTTTGCATGCCTTTAAAGAAAACAGAATTATACATTGATTTTTTCTGCCTACTAATTTTGAAGCCTATTTTATTGCTTCAAAAATAACTTTAAAGTCTAAATACATTTCTTACACTTAAATTGTTCTAAATTAGATAACATGTTTTAAATTCCTTGTTTAAATATTTCAAGTAACTGATTTTGTTGAATGTGACATATATTAGTATAGGAAAGGTTGTGGATACTTATTTGTCCCTTTTTAGGAAAATTCAAAAGTTTTTCATAGAAAACTGGAATTTCAAATTGTTACTTTTCTTGAGATTTTTATCAACTATTCATGGCAACCAGATGTATGTATTGATTATCTGCTTTGCTCTTCAATTTGATATCAATTTAATGAAGAATGCAGTCTTAGAGTTGTAATATCTATTTCTGTTGCTTGAAGATCAAAACAAAAATGACATAGGTGTGATGCCAACATAACACAATACATGATATTTGCATTCGTTTGCACTTTTAATATTCTTTTCAGTAGATGTCATGAAGCTAAATAGAGCAAGAAAAAATATAACATAAGGTGCTGCAAAGTGACTGTTCTTCAGCATTAAAGAGTTATAGTATTTCTACACATGGATTTTGAATTAATTGTTCTTGATAAAGGTCAGTCTGTTAGTACTTTGTTGTTGTGTTACCATGGCAACCATATTTGTGTTAATAATTAAAAAGAAACCACTAAAAATGTTAAATACTTTTGTTAAGATATTGGTCTAAATGTAATAGATACTTCATTATTGGCACATGGAATTAACGAAACAATTGTTTATTAAGGATTATGTTTGCTGTTGTACACATTTACTGTATTATAAAATTAAATGTATGAGCTGTTCCTGTGGAAAACAAGCAATTTTGTCATCTTATTTTCTGTTATTTGTTGCCATGGCAACCTTTTATGTTAACTATTTTTAAATAATTTATCAAAATATTAGTGGATCATTTCTTAGCAAGAAAATATTAGAATACTAGTTGATATATGTTAAAAAGATGTATTTACATCATATTCTTTATTGTGAGTGATTTCCACAAAACTGTTGAAATGTAGGGAAGTTCCGATTTACTAGAGTGATTTGTTTTGTTAAGATACAAAATATACTGGTCCTTATCTAATGTAAAATTCATTTTTTGCATAGGAAGCACATGCATAATTGTTCATTAGGATTCTGCTTAATTGTGTACACAATTACCGCAATATGAAATTGAATTTAGAAGCTGTTCCATAGGAAATTAGTAATTTTGTAAGTTTTTCACTTTTTTGTCGCCATAACAACCGTTTATTATATGTAATAATTTTAAAGAATTGATACAAACTATGACTGCATCATTTCTATGCATAAAAAAATAAAAGACTATTTGATATATGATGAACGTTTGTCTGTACATCATATCATTGATTTCAACAAAAACAGTTGAAATGTGACAAAAATCGATTCTGTTGACGTGACTGCTTTTGTACATATACTGTCCTTAATTTGATGGAAACTTCATTTTTTATGTGATGCACATACTACACCATTGTTTTTCAAGGATCCTGTTTAAACTTTGACAAAATTACTGCAATTTTGAATTGATTTGTGATGATGTTTCTGTGGAAAACCATCAATTTTGTTGTTCTTACTCATTTTTGTTGCAATGGCCACCAAACTATGCTTCAGATTAAATATTTATGATTGGAATTATCTAGTCATGTTTTCTAATTGAAATGTAAATTATGCAACTGAATAAAATATCTAAATATTTCAATTTTTCCTTCTCTTTTATAAATGGACAAATATTATAAAAAAATGACTCAAAAGGCTACTTTTTTGTTGCTATGATGCTCATAAAAACCTGCAAAAATCCCATAAAACACTTGAAAATGACAAAACAAACTATGTATTCTGATTCTACACATATTACTGTAGAAGAAAATGATGGTATCTCAATTTTGACCTGATATGTCATTTGGATGGAAATTTGCTTGGCTGGTCACATATAAACACAAAGAGTTGAAGGTTGGATGATGTAAAATTCATACGAAAACAATTTGAGTCGGGAATGTTCAGTTTTTATCTCAAAACCTATTATTAGCTTTTGCGTTATTCGTGACGTTATTACTAGTGAAGTTGGTCACTACATTCTAATGAATCTTGATTTTGAAAAAAACACCATGTATGATTAACATTTATGCAAACAACGACTTGAATAAAAGATTTTTTTCAACAAATCAATCAAGATGATTGATAAAAATGCAACAGAAATTAAAGTTATAGGTGATGACTGTAATGAGACACTAAAAGCTTAAGATCGCATCTTTAAACAATAAAAAAATAATGCAAAGACAAAAAAAAATAGTTTAACATGTAACCAGTTGAATAAAATTATGGAGAGAAATTTAAACAGAACATCTCAGTTTACATGGAGACGAAGAAATAGTTATGAAAAAAGCAAAAAAGACTTTTGGTTAATTGAAGAAAACCTAGTTACAAAAATATACAGCGCTGATATTAGACCCGCGTACATTTAATACACTGATCATCAGGATACTTCCTTCAAAATAATAAAACTCGATACTAGAGGCCCTGGATAGTGGAAATTTAATTACAATTATTTAACATATGAGAAATTCGTGAATTAAATTAATGACACAATTATTAACTTTCTGACAAATCATGCGTACTTAGATTTACAAACGAAATGGGAACTATTAAAAATAGATATTCGAGATAAATGAAATAATTATGCTAAGCAAAGGGCCAGGGAAAGATCTGATTGTTTATTAAAGCTGCTCGCTCTCAGATTTTGGTAAAAAAATAAAGTTATTCAAACTGTATGTTAATAACGTACATTTTTGTATTTTAGAATGTATGGCCATATAAAAAATCTCTAGTATAAATTTATGTCACGTACATCTCTAAATTAAAAAAAGTAAGCTTCAAAATTCAAAAGCGTTGCAAACGCTTTTGAAATTTCAGTATGAACATATAGTGTAGCGGTGCCGTGTAACCGACCTTTTCAATCGATTTCTGCAAATTCCTACCTAGATTTTTGTTTATTTTTTTTCATTCTAGCCTTTAGTTTTATATCAATGAATAAGAATGTCAATTTTTTTGAAAAATATATTTTTCAACGGTAACTGAGAGCGAGCAGCTTTTAAATGGGAAAATGAATTGAAACGTTTAATAGTGACAAACAACAGTGAATATGTAAACGCAATACTAACTATCGCAAATGAAATTAATGAATTAAAGAAGTTGCGTTATACAACAGTGTATACAAATCGATGAGAATAAAATTAAACATTACATAAATAACAGACAACTTGAACATCAATTAACTGAAAACGAAGCAAGTGCATGTATGTGAGAAGGTTTATTTACTATTTAAGAATGTGAACAAGCTGTGAAAGCGATGAAATTAAACAAAAGTCCCGGATAAGATGGGTTAACTTGTGTATTGTATCAAACATTCAGGCAGTTTATAGGTCAAACACTTACCAATGCATTAAATTATGGAGTTAATGAGAAAGAGCTAACATTCTCTCAACCCCCCCCCCCCCCCAGAACTTTTATATTTGCTGAGTAAAAAAGGAGATCATAAAATACTAGAAAACTGGAGACTTGTCATGTTACTGAATACAGATTATTAAATTGCTGCAAGGGTACTTGCTAGTAAGTTACAAAATGTGATACATAAAATTATTAGTATGGATCAGCAACGTTATTTCAAAATTCTTTTATTGGATACAATCTACGTCAAATACAAGATATAATTGACTTCACAGAGTTGCTTAATCTAGAAGGAGCCATACTCTTTTCAGACTTTTGGAAAGCATTTGATACTCTAGAATGGTCCTTTTTACTTAATACGTTATCGAACCTTTGCTCCAATAATGATTTCGTACACTGGATTAAAACATTATATAATTATTGTTATACCTATGAAGTTAATAATGCTTGCATGTCGTAGCGGTTTTCTCAAGAAAGAGGAATTCGCCAAGGCTGTCGAATTTTAACTCTTCTCTTTATCATATCAGCAGAAATTACGGCACTCCGTATCCGACATAATTCTGCTATAACTGGCATTGAAGTCATTTTAAGTAATACAGTAAAATCACTGAAAATATCGAAATTATCAGCCAACACTACTCTTTTTGTGAGCTCTAAGGATGATGTCATAAAAGCTCTTAGGGAAGTCAAAAAAGTTGTTTAATACTCTGTCTTAAATGAAATAAAATAAAACGGAAGGGCTCTGGATATGTTACCTAAGAAATTCAAATAAAAATATGACAATATTAGCTAGCTAAAAACAGCTATTTAAGCTCTTGAATACACTTTCAGTAATCACAATATTCACTGCAATAAGTTAAAGTGGGAAGATAGAATTAGTCAATTTAAAACAGTCATTAACAACTGTTCAAAAAGAAAGTTATCATTTTATGGCAAAAAACAGATGATTAAAACGCTAGTGGTATCAAAGGAAGTTGTACAACACATTAATCTTCAAGTTTTTATGGGATAACAAAATGAGAAAATTAAAAGCACAACATTAATTTGGAATAAACATGATGGGGGACTTGAAATGCTAGATATTGACTCATGCATTGTATCGATGAAAGCAAAATGGATCAAGGCATTATTAAATGATCTAAGCGCTATCTGGAAAACTGTACCAGCGTTTAACTTTCAAAAATTAAGAAATAGCTATTCTACATGAAACCTGATGATATTAAAAACATTGATATCTCGTGTGTTTTCCAATTTTACAGAGATATACTAAATACACGGATAAGAATAAAAGATAAAACGGATAAAAATATAAAAACAATCTATGATATAAGATCAGAGATAATTTTGGAAAAGAAGCACTTAAAACATAAAGGTAAATGTCTATATACTCCGGTGCCCACGTTCCGAGTTATTCTGGTTTTCGGTCACTTTTGTTTACTTCCGGTATCTCGCGAGATTTACGTCGTCACACGCCGGGCACTTTGTACATTAATAAGAATTGAAGAATGATAGCACCAAAGACAAAAACAATAAAAATGTAAACACAATATGTAAAACAGAGGCCATACAATGTCCAAATGATCAAAAATTGTATTTTTCAAAATTTCCAATTCATGTGCTTTTAAATAAGTTTTTAACTTCCAAAAAAAACACTTTTTTGCGAATTTGACACCTGCTTCATGTTTGTAAACGAACCTTAATTGACAGGTTCCTATCGATCATTTTCCGTATTTTAAGACAAAGTTTGACTTTTTGTGTGGATTTTCATACCCATGCCTTATGTATATTTGTGTCTTAATTAATTTTTTACACTTGAATTTTCAGCAATATCCATAAAAGTTTAGGCGTACAAAAAAACCTTAACTCCCCGTCAGTACTGACAAATGCATGGTACATCTGTGATAAAAGCAGCTAAACTGTTATGTTCCAGAAAGTATCCGTAGGGGCCAAGACTGTAGGTCAGGTACATATTGATATCCTGTGATGCTAGTTAACTATTAATTTATTTTGTATTTTTCTGCTTTAAAAAATATTCCTTCTAAATGAACTAAATATTCACCTCTGAAACACATAAGACAACCTATGTGTGCCCCTAACTGCTGCGACTGACTGAGCGCGCGACTGACGTCACCGGAAACTGAAAGTCATTTCTTTAAAATGCAGTTCACCAGCGTCCGACTTTCGAAAAATTGTTCATGAAATACTTACGAAAATTGTTGCATTTTAAAGAAAGGTAGTTCATTTTTACGTGGAAAGTATTTTATTTGTGATGTATTTCTTTTAAAATATGTTTCGGAGCCATTGGGTTCTTATCCTACTGGCTAATATCCGAGGCTAATATCTGAATTGGATGAAATCTGGTATCATATATATTAATGATCTTCTTGATGAAAACGGATTAATATCTGACACTAAAGTATATAACAACTTATTAATAAAAATAACTGAATCTCAGCAATTTACATTAAAAAAGCTATCCATATAGTTGGGTTGCTATTCTATCTTCGTAATACTCGCGTAAAACACAAGTGAAAACTCGTTTATAAATGCCTAAAATATATAACAAATCCATCGTCGAAACAAGTAACAAATACATATATAACTACCTTTTCAGTTTTAAATTTACATAACAATATATTCATACATTTTGGAGCTGACTTTTTATAAACCAAATACAAGAAGCTCAACTTTATTAAGAAATAAGACATAGATGACAAATGGCTCTCTCTTCTAATTACACCATAGGTAATGTACCAGAAACGTATGAACATATGTTCGTTAGTTGTCCAGTGCTTAACGAACTATGGAACCACGTGTTTACTTTACTTAGTGTGGAATAGAAAAGAAATTGATATCGTTAAAATACATGTATATGGTGATTTGAATATAGGTTAGCATATCCACAATGATATTATATAAACATCATTCTACCAATTGCTGTTTTCAGCATTTATAACGCATACTTCTTGAATGACAGCAGATCGACAAATTTTAACATTTTTGCATTATTCTTAACAGCATTTAAATTTTATTTCAGATATATAATAAAGGATGGACTAAAAATGTCTTACTGCAAAAAATCAGCAACTATTTAGACGATAACTAATAAACATGTCACATGTAGAAGTATCTTTCGGAAATCGATGAAATTAATTAATATGTTTTCTTAATGTTTGACGTGTATGTTTTATACGTATGTATGTAGTATGCTTGATTGTATGTATGTAACGTAGAGCTTATGTATAATACTGTAACTGTTAAAATGTTAAAAAATAAGCAGAAACAACGAAGTCTTTTGGCTTCATCAAACCCCCAAAAACAACAATGAACTTAGCTTTAGCGTCGTTTGTAAGCATATTTGTATTTGCATACTTGCACATAATGCGTGTATAAAAGAAAAACATGTGTTTTACACAATTTTCTTCAAAATTTAACTTTACTTAAAATTTCGCCTGAAATAAAAACGTATCAAGCTTTGAATCCGTCTACGCTGTTTTTAAACCTGTATCTTAAGAAACAAGAAGTATCTTAAGAAACAAGAAGTGTCCTCCACTGAAATTTGAATTAAGGTATAATGTGGAGAACACCGTTTTAAATATAAGACAAACTGTATATGAAGATCTGATATTTAGCAAAACCGTGTGCAAAAAAAGCTTTATGCGAGAATTTAACCAAAGTCGCATGGCAACACTCCCTTGTATCTGGTATATGACAGTATGATTTCCTCATCGAGGTGATAAGATATTAACTTACGTCCTTAACAGTATTTGATACCGTTCCTCATTTCAATCAATTTATCCTTGAAATTTAAGTCGTGCAGCTTTTTAAATCAGCATCATAAAGCATGCCTAGTAGTTTAAATTGAAAATCACCCGATGAAAGTTTCCATCTATCGACTTTGTACAATATTTGAGAGAACCTATCTACATCAATTAAGTCCTTTCATAGTTAATCTTTAAGCTAGATATCAATGAAAATCGATGTAACGTATCTAAGAAGAGTTGAATGATGTATCAGTTCCGTTTAGTTATAAGAAAATGTTATCTGCAACCTAAGATATTTCTATTGTTTATCTTTTATCTTTATTTCTGTAACATTTTTACATTGTTGTTTTTAATTGCTAGAATTTTCGATGTTGTATTGAATTCCAACCAATAGTTTTCAAGGAAAATGCAACGGACCGACCGTCGGACCGACCGACCACCAGGTGATTCCTATATATAAAAATTAATTCAGTTGTACGCATACCTCTGAGCTATGCAAACACAGGTTCTATTTCTTAAACACGTTACCAAAATTAAATAAATGTACTGTTTTTTAAATAAAATTAAACAATATTGATTAAAATGCCTTTAAAAAATAGTTCACCATTTCTAGTCCAGTAACATAATTTGCCTCAGTGTAATGCATAATGTCATATATTAATTTTGTGTGTTTACCATTATCCGGTTTGATCTTTTAAAACAAATGACTTAAATACTCGTTTCAACCTATTTGCTAGGCTACCATAAGTATGTAACTAATTGAATAACTTTGAATATGAATAAAAAAGATAGCTTATAGATCCTACAACAAAGTATCAAATTATGTTCTTAAAATCGCAGACAATGCCATCACATCCAGGTATAATGTAATTAGCATTAGTTTAATATGACAGGTGAAATTACTGTCAAATGAAAGGGTCACGTATTCTATGATAAGCTATCAAAAACAGACATGCCATAAGTTGTTTTCAATATACAAATCATGCAGAAAGAATTCATTTGACAGCCGAAAGGACACACTCGTATATCTGTCAAAGGATATTACAAATGTACGGCCAAGGGCATTTTATTATATGATGATTATATGCATTAATTAGTTTGGACATAAAAAAACACTGGACCATACGGTCGGGAGTCAGTCAGTCAGAAGGCCAGGACAATTAGAACTGGTCGGGCGATGTTAGCAATTCATTTTAGGCAGACAGTCAGTTGAGAACGTGGTTTTAACGATATAATTCGGCTCGAAATATAGAGTTAAAATGTTGAACAGAAATTGTACAAATAGACTATGTTAGAACTAATAGACAAAATGAGAGACTATGATTTATATTTATATATACTATGTTATTAAAACGGTGGAGAACTAGAAATCTATGTGTGTCTTATTAATGAGCCCAGAGGGGAACATGACGTTACAATGGGCGTTTTGGTGACCGTTTGACAGGATCGAATTTAAAACAGTTGTCATGGCACTTCAAAGAAAATCTACCACTATACGACACGAGAAGAAAGCTAGGACACGAGAAGGTTAGTTAACTGTCTTATTTGTTTTGCTTGCAAATTTATTCAAAAATGACTGACGCTGATATTCAGCATATTTTTCAAAATTTGGCTGATCAATTATCAAATATTTCTACGGCAATAGGAAATCAGAGTGTAGGACAAATTGTACAAAATTTTGATGGTAATTCAAAAGGTAAATTTAAAACATGGATGAAATCAATAGAAAAATATTCTATCTTAAATTCATTAAATGAAGAACAGAAAAAAATAGTTTGTTTTCAAACTGCAGAAGGACTTGTTTCAGACTTTATAAATAGATTTTTGAACGAGAATCAACAATGTACTTTTGCTAATCTTAAAAATGCACTTTCCGTAAGATTTTCAGAAATTATTGACGCACACCATGCTACTTATTTATTAAGAAATGAAAAACAGGAACCTGGCGAGAATGTTCATATTTATGCTGAGAGATTGTTGAATTTAGCAGAAGATGCATATGAAGGTCAAAATCATGGACAAAATCAAGTTTTCATAGAAAAACAGTTGATCGAATACTTTATTTATGGGTTATCTGAAAATTATCTCAAAATGAAGGTTATGCGTGGAAATCATAATGCTTTACAGGCTGCCGTTACTTCAGCTATGAATGAAGAAAACTTCAGGTTAAAATTTAATTTACGTTTTGGAGATTCAAAAACTAGCCAACAAAATTCTAACAGCTGCCAAAAAGAAATCAGTCATGAGCATATGGTAGTTGATCATGTAAGACCTGAGAAACGTTGTCGATATTGTCGAAGGCTAGGTCACATAGTTAAGGATTGCAAGACACGTCAAAAGCATGTATATGCAATAACAGTAAGGAAAAGAAAAATGATGTGTCAACAAAAGTTTATTCAAAACAAACAACAAATAAATACATATTCGAGAAGACCGTATTATTGTTGGTATTGTGGTAAAATAGGTCATTTAAGGAGAGAATGTAAAAGTTTACCAAGAAATAGAATGAGTACTGCTAAACCTTTAAACTAAAAGGTTCCTGTTATAATGAAGTCGATAATAGGAACAAAAATGGTTTATCAACGTTTTGTATAGCGCTAGCCGGAAACCCTAATTCATGTACAATTGGAATAGGAAACCAGAAAGTAAGTTCACTAGTAGACACAGGTGCGGAAGTTTCTTTAATAAGTCGACATTTATTTAATTCACTGAAGCAAAAACCAAAGTTAATGAAAAATCATAACGTTTCTTTACAGTCTGTAGATGGTACATCACTAATAGTTGACGGGTATATCGACTTAAATTTTAGAATAGGCGGAACAAAAATTTCGCATAAATTTTTGTGTCATTTCGAAAATAAATAGAAGAGCCATTCTTGGTCGTGACTTTTTGCAACAAAATGGCGTTCGTATATATTTTGATCTCGGTTGCCTTAGAGTGAAAAATGCATATGTTTCTTTAGAAGAAGATAGTGAAATTACAGGAAGATACTGAGCTTAAACCACAAACTGTACAGCTATGTAATGGTCAACTTAAATAGTAATCTAAAGACTCTTATGCGAGAAGGTATTTCAAAACCCGATTTTTATGGGGATGTGGTTTACAAACTTCGTAAGATTTTGGGTCATGGCAATTTTCCAACTGTATTTGCTAAAATAATAAAATGTTTTGTTAAAAGAGGTTACGACCCAACTGTTTTGAGACACACCGCATGTTTGGTGTTCAACCCGTTTACAGTTGGACGCTATGCTTCCCTCTTTGATTGTGTCTGACGGAAGAGGGGGAGGACTCTGTGATGGGCAGTTTTTAAATCCCACTGGGACGAAATTGTTTTGATTTCTGTCCTCTGGCCTGTTTCGTCGGGCCCTTAAGGGTGTTTCTCTTGGTGCTCTGCCTTCTGCAAAGGCATTGAGTACATACGTTTTTTGGTTCTCAAGGTTTGCTTTTTATATATTTATACACGAGCATTTTTGTGTTTAACAGACCATGCCTTTTGTTTCCATTGCGTGTGTTAGAGATTCACCTAGCAGGGATTACTTTTATTTACACTGTCCTGTGACTTTGGAACATGGTGGGGGTAAGATTGAGGTTGGGTGCGCACCATAAACCGGTTTAAGCTCCCCAGTGGTGTTTTTGCCACTGACCGTTCCAAGGCGGTGCCCCACTGTGTTCCTTTAATTGTTCGTTTTGTCCTCGTGTGTTTGCTTTGTATGCTAGTGTGTGTTGGTAGTGTATGTGTGTGTGTGTGTACATGATTGTGTGTGTGTGTGTTGTGTGTGTTGTGTGTGTGTGTGTGTGGTGTGCAGTTCTGGGTGCTGTGGGGCTCGTTTTGGGGAGGCTGCGTTTTTGGTACGTGGCATTCCCTGTTTGATATTATTTTTGTTTTTAAAAGAAAACATAAACTTAAACACTCAAAAACTTATGAGTTAAGAAGTATTGAAACTGGACATCTTAATAATGAACCCGGTCTGATGGTAACAAATTCTGTATTTAAATTACAAAAACATCGAAAGTTTCCTGTAATGTTAGTTAACTCTACGAATAGGACAATTAGGTTGACAAAAGGTTGTGCAATTGCTAAAATTGAGCAAATTGATGAAAAATGCATAGCTTCTATTACTGAAGTCAATAAATCGTTAAACACAAATGCTAAACAGTCTACTCTAAACAAACAGGAAATTGTAGCGCCTAAAGAGCACATGCAATGTGTCGAAAAATTAGTTCAAGATCATAGAGATGTCTTTGCAAATAATGATAAGGAATTGTCACAGACTGACACAATAACAATGAAGATCCCCACTGTAGAGCATGATCCTATCAGACAGAGACCCTATAGAGTACCCTTTAATGACAGAAAAGTTATGAGTGATGCCATAGATGAGATGCTTCAGGCTAAAGTAATTAGACCGTCTCACAGTCCTTATGCGAGTCCTGTGGTTTTAGTACAGAAGAAAAATGACAATAGTAAGAGATTTTGTGTTGACTTTAGAAAGTTAAACAAGGTCACTAAGCCATCAAGTTACCCACTTCCCCATATAGATGATTTATTAGCAGTCTTAGGAGAAGCAAAATATTTCACAACACTTGACATGCGGTCTGGTTTTTGGCAAATACCTATTGATAAAAAAAAGACAAAGAGAAAACAGCGTTCACTACTTTTAAGGGATTATATGAATGGAATGTTATGGCCTTTGGATTAGTAAATGCCCCCGGAGTTTTTCAGGAACTTATGTCTAAAGTTCTCGAGGGATTAGACTTTGCGGTTTGCTATCTGGACGACTGTCTTTTGTTCAGCAATAGCTTAGAGGAACATAAACGACATTTAAGTATAATCTTCCAGAGGTTAAGAGATCATAAACTTAAACTTAAGTTGAAAAAATGTCAATTTCTGCAACCAAAAACAGAATACTTAGGTTTTGTCATAGATGAAAATGGCGTTAGACCAAATCCTGATAAAGTAAAAGCATTAAGGTCACTCCCACTTCCTAAAAATGTCAGAGATGTTCGCAGAATTATAGGAGCTTCCAGTTTTTATAGGCGTTTCATACCATCCTTTTCAGAGATAGCTGAACCTCTGATCAATTTGACAAGAAAAAGGTCACAATTTATTTGGTCAGATGAGTGTCAAAAGAGTTTTGATACTATTAAAAGGCAATTAACTGTTATTCCATTTCTGTCTTATCCCAACCCAAACAAACCTTATATGTTGTATACAGATGCATCTATGACACACATAGGAGCATGCTTATGTCAAGAGAACGATTCCCCAGAGAGTGATGTTAACAAACAAAGACCGATTTATTTTCTGTCACATAAGCTAAGTGATACTCAGAAAAAATGGAGCACAATTGAAAAAGAAGCTTTTAGTATACACTATGCTTTACAAAAGCTCGATCACTATTTACATGGAGCAGAATTTACAATCTTTTCAGATCACAAACCCCTGCGAGCCTTATTAAATGCACCAATGCAGAACAAGAAAATTCAATTATGGGCATTGTCTATAAGTGATTATAACTGTAAGATTGAGTATCTTCCAGGAAAAGCAAATGTTATTGCTGATTTCTTCTCAAGACCACCAGAATCTGAAAGTATACAAACAGAACTTGATACAGATTTCGAACCGGAAATAAACGACAATGCATATAAGATTACAGATAAGGTAGGGAACAATGTCAAAAGCATAAATGTAATAAACTCAAATGACCTTGACCCAAAACAAGTTGCTAACAAGCAATATGAAATGCAAGAATCTTTAGTAGATCCTGTCGCAGAATTTGCAGAGTTAGACATGAAATCAGAACAAGACAACGACCCTGCACTGGTGCAAATGAAAATGCAACTTAAGCACGGTGACCCTAACAAGTCAGACTTCAAAAAGTTCTTAGAGGTTGATCAAGTTTTGTATTATATTTCAAACCCAGAAGATGAGCCCGTACTGAGACCCTATGTACCAAGTCATTTAAAAGCTATGGTTATCAAACAGTATCATGATCAAAATGGACACCCAGGTTCACAACGTATGTTCGCAACCATTAGAACAAAGTATTACTGGCTGAATATGTTTAAAGAATTGTATAACTATGTTTCAACATGTGTTGACTGTCAAACTAGGAATTTAACAAAGGTCAAAGCACCTCTGCGTGAAACAAACATTGCACCGTTTCCGTTTGCTATTATTTCCATTGATGTATGTGGCCCTTATGAAACGACATTAAGTGGAAACCGTTACATCATTTGTTTTATTTATATGTCGAGGTTTCCAAGAAGCTTTCCCAGCTCCAGATAAGAGTACAAGTACTATAATAGACTTACTGCTGAATGAAATATATCCAAGGTATGGTTGCCCCCTTCAAATCATACACGACCGTGGTACAGAATTCACTAGCAATGCCTTTAAGGAGGTGCTGAAAGAGTTAAATATAGACAATGTTACATGTACTGCATACCATCCAGAAAGTAATGCAAAACAAGAACGCATGCATAGAGTTTTGCATGACATCTTAGCAAAAAGAATTCAAGGTAACACTAGAGAATGGGACATTCACTTGAATATGTCTTTAGCAGGCATACGTCACAATGTTACTTCAAGTTCTAAGTTTTCACCATTTTATCTTGTTTATAACAGAGGCCCAATATTACCCTTGATAATTTACTGAAGCCTCGAGCTAAATATCATGGCGAGGAATATCATAAAATAGTTCTAGAAGACCAGCACAAGTCATTTCTTTTGGCTTACAAACATTTAAAACATTCAAAAAGAAAGCATAGAGCTCAGGTAGACAAAAAAGCAAAAGATGTTAAATTTGAAATAAATGACCCAGTTTATTTTAAGAATTAGAGCTACCAAAGAAAAAATAAACTTGAAGACCGCCGGAAATCACATTATAGAATCTTCGAACAAAAAGGTCCAGTTACCTATCTAATTAAGAATCAGCTAAACAATTCAGTTGTTCAAGTGCACGCGGATCAGATTAGGCTAGCTAACATCACAGAATGGCCTGACCGTAAAGTTGTTACAGGTTATCCCAGGCGAAGGGCTAACTATGTTGTACCCCCTGAACAAACCGACAGCAGCAATGACGAAAGTGAGACTGAAACAGATAACAATAACATTGCTAAAATGCCAAAAAGCCTAAATAGAATAAGACAAGGACGCGAAGATTCATCTTCAGAAGACAATATTCCTTTAGCTCAATTGAGAAAACATTTAAGAGAACAGAGTAAGGATGAATTAAAATGTGATTCAAAGGTTGAACATTCTGCAAGCAGCAGTAATGAAGGTAGCAACAGACAACGTTCTGATTACCTTGATAGATCACCCCATCCTGAGTCGATTGTCTCACAGTCCACTGTATCGATAGGGACAGATGACATGAACACGGAATTTATGTAAAATTCTGAAATAGAAAACCAAGATATGGTTGTTGATATGGTTACACTTCCTGTACATGACCCCTGTACTGTTGACAACAGTGTAACAGATCAAATCACTGAGACACAGAAATGTCTGGAAATGATTTTAAAAAGCAATAATGATCTGTTTAAAGGTCTATTAGATAAGCTTTTCTGAAGGACTATGAGAAGTCCTGTCTTAAGACATGAATGCTATTCGCTGGCATAAAAGACTATGTTGATGAAACTAGAACGATTTTACGTAGCGCTATCGTAATGACGTTGATAAACAGAACACATGACTTACAAACATGTTTATAAACCACTTGGTTATGAATTTGTTGTTTTGTAAATAAATTTTGTATATACATTTTGCTACTGACTGATATTAACTGATGTAATTGCATTGCATTAATGCAATTGTGCTTTTCAAAGCTGATAACAAGTAAAGTGTGTGAAATGATTTCACATTAAATACATTGATATTCTGTTGAGAACAAAATATTTGAGCTGTCGTACAGCCTCATTTCATGTATTATTGTATGATCTTTTTCTTTATTGTAAATGTTTTTTTTCCTTTCGGAAATTCAAATATAATTTATTTGTCAATTTTCAGACAAGTAAGAAGAACAAGTTCACGATATAATTTACATTACCGCCAGGTCTCACAAAAAGTATAAGATAATACATTTATTTAATTACGAGCAGATTTAAAAACAACACAAACAAAACTAATAACTCTCTTACAAAATGTATGACGTTCGTTCAGCTTTGTATCCCATCATGATTTTATAAATGTTCCGTTATTTATTAATGGTGGAATCCATGTTTTAAATACTTTTGATAGTAAATTTACTAAAGAGAAATGCTAAGACAACATTTCCATCTTATAAAGATACATAAGAAATTAAATAACTTACTGTATGATACATCCTTTGGTATTTGATATCCCGATTTCCATTGTGCCGTTTTTCATTAAAATCGTTACGTGAAATTAACAAACTTAACATTATGCAAGCAAAATGTTTACTGACGGTTATCTAATATTGTGTGTCACGAATGCAGATGAAAACTACCGGTACGAAAACAATCGCCAAGCAGCCAATCAGCAACAGTTATAAAATCACGGGACCCGGAAACGATTATAGCCAATCAGCAGTGATAACACCAAAACCCCCAGGATCCCCATTCATTGAACTGTCAAGCAGATATTTACAATGACAGCTAAAACGTATACCAAAAAGAAAATTACCCTGGAGGCACGCTGGAACTGACATCAATTGTCCAACTTTTCAAAAGAATTGTTTTATTTCAAAGGGATGTGAAACAATAAAAACTTTACACAGTTTACCCAGTGAAATGCATACTTGAAAAAGATGTTGTTTTATAACAAGACTGTGAAACGATATGATTAAAGAAGTTAACCCAGTGACATGCATATTGAAACACTACCTTTAACTCGAAAAAGTATACAGTGAAAAGCGTTATTGAATGCCACCCGCCATTAGTTATGAAGAAACAGCTTACTACGAACTTGAGAAACATTATGTGTATTGCGATGCCGTATAGTGCACCTTTATCAGTTTACATGTACATTGAATTAACTTGTTCACGTGATACAATGAGACTGTAATTAAGTTATTCACTTCTTTCATAGTGCATGTCACGCTATTTCAGTCTGCTTGAAAAAAGGAAACAATGAAAGGAAAAAAAAAAAAAAAATAATATCAAACAGGGAATGCCACGTACCAAAAACGCAGCCTCCCCAAAACGAACCCCACCCGAGGGTTTAGAACGAATAACAATCCCTGAAGGATGAAAATATAACAACATTGATTGAATGTACGGGGAGACTTTTTACGGCCGCCACACGGCACAAACAACACAGTTGTGAGCATAAAAACAAAAATAATATCAAACAGGGAATGCCACGTACCAAAAACGCAGCCTCCCCAAAACGAACCCCACCCGAGGGTTTAGAACGAATAACAATCCCTGAAGGATGAAAATATAACAACATTGATTGAATGTACGGGGAGACTTTTTACGGCCGCCACACGGCACAAACAACACAGTTGTGAGCATAAAAACAAAAATAATATCAAACAGGGAATGCCACGTACCAAAAACGCAGCCTCCCCAAAACGAACCCCACTAATTCATACATATGGGAGAAACGAAACGGCTGTCTGTATCAAGAATTTACGGCTGTGAAACTATTCGAGAGCGAAATTAATTTGCGAATAATGTTTATTTATACATATGTTTTTATATATTGTGTTTCACATGTTTTTTTTTCCGTTTCAGTCATGAAAAATATTCGCACAGAAGTTAAATTGTAAATAATGTATACATGTATAATGTTTTTCCGTTTCAGTCATTCCACAGAAGTTCAATTGTAAATAATGTATACATGTATAATGTTTTTTTTTATTCATGAACGATGATTCTATGATATTTACTTTCACGTACCTTGTCCGACTGTAGTTTGAATTGTTTTAATGATAAGATGTTTCGCATTATATATCATGATGTGGCCAGGAAATTGTAGGGACAATTTAATGCATTAACCTGCGTTTCCGTAGTTATAACGGATACAGATCATTTGTCATAAAACTTAATTTCAATTAATTTCAATTAAGTTTTGTATAAGAATGGAAGGGATTTATAATGTAATTAGCATTAGTTTAATATGACAGGTGAAATTACTGTCAAATGAAAGGGTCACGTATTCTATGATAAGCTATCAAAAACAAACATGCCATAAGTTGTTTTCAATATACAAAACATGCAGAAAGAATTCATTTGACAGCCGAAAGGACACACTCGTATATCTGTCAAAGGATATTACAAATGTACGGCCAAGGGCATTTTATTATATGATGATTATATGCATTAATTAGTTTGGACATAAAAAAACACTGGACCATACGGTCGGGAGTCAGTCAGTCAGAAGGCCAGGACAATTAGAACTGGTCGGGCGATGTTAGCAATTCATTTTAGGCAGACAGTCAGTTGAGAACGTGGTTTTAACGATATAACTCGGCTCGAAATATAGAGTTAAAATGTTGAACAGAAATTGTACAAATAGACTATGTTAGAACTAATAGACAAAATGAGAGACTATAGTAGTATATAAAAGGAGAATTATAGCGCAGTTTTAAATCTGTGGAAATGTCTTCCCTCTTTCATTCGGGAAGACACCTTTACACAAATTCAAATCCACACTGTAATTCTCCTTTTATATACTACTCTCTTTGTATAAACTTAATGCACACATGTTATTTTATGTACTAATATCAACATTATTCATATCCATTCAATTTATATTCTTTCATATACGTTTCAAAAGGTGTTGTATAAGTTTTTTCCTTTTGCATTTTCATTAGTTCAGTGAAAGCATTTGATATAACTTTAGTTTCTTCAACACCCTCTACACTTTCAATACGTACTTGACTTAGAATTTGTTTTATTTTATGATGATGAACTTTCAAAATACTTTTCTTTTCTGATATTTTCAATTTATTTAACAAAACTGTAACAGCTGGTGGAACAGCCCCAACGAACGTAACAAATATTGGTATAGCTGGAACCAATGCTAACAAAGCAGAACAACCGATTAGACCGGCAGTTACTTGTAAAGCGGTGTTTACTCTTCCGCAGAGTTTATAACTTTTTCTGTAAGCTGCCCCGAGTTTTTTCAAATGAATTATCAATTCATCTACAGTCTTGATTGTTTTATCCATTATATATTTAGTTTATATTATATCTGAAAATTATATCCAAGTGTTAAAATCATTTGAATAACCTTTCCATTTCACTAGTGCTTGTTGTTTTTTATAGTTACGTTTTATAATTTTCTCAATTCGAAATATTTCTTGCTTAGCTTTACTTAGTTCTTGTTCATAAAATGTACCTTTGATTTCCTCTTGATTGAGATCTTTTATTCTGTATGTTATTGGATCGGTATTAAGAATTTTATGAATAACAAATATTTCTTCCGTCCAGTTTGGTGTATATCCTTTTTCAAAATGACGTTTAAGCTTACTGATTCTTACTTTATCCCCAATTTTGTACTTTGGTTTAGTGGATGACTTACCCAAAGGGCCATACAAATTAAAATAAACTTTGCCTTTATTTTCTGACATGCTGGCTTCATTTGGTGTCATTTTTATGATGTTATGCTTTGTGTTATTATATTTATTAACCATATCTGGTAACTTGTCCAGATAAGTGTTTGTATTATTTGCGGTGAAATATTTCCACATGATTTGTTTTAATGTTCTGTTAAATCGCTTTACCAAAGTTAAAAGTGTGATAAATGTTTATTTTATTATCCTCAAGAAATTTCTTAAATGTCTTGTTGAAGAATTCCGTACCCTCATCTACCCATAAGTTATTTGGATGCCTTTGTCCAACAACCCCTGCAAACGCTTCTGTTACTGACTTTCCTGTTTTATCTTTTAAAGGTATAACCCAAGCATATTTACTAAATACATCAATTATTGTTAATAAATACTTCACACCTTTATTATACCTAGCAAAAGCTTGCATATCAACTAAATCCGCTGACCACGTATCATTGATATCTGTAACAATAACCCGACGTGTTTTAAATTTACGTTTAATTGGCTTATGTAATTCTTCTGCTAATTTTTCAGTCCAGGTTGTTGGTTTTGTAGATATTTTGGGGGATTGGGTTCTAACCTTCTCCCCCTTTTTCCGTTTTTTGATTGGGGACTTTCCTTGAGCAAAGCCCTTCCAAGTCCAAGTTTATATTTCATATTTATTGCTGGTTTAACAACTAAGTGTTTTGCAATTTTTTCTCCAAATGTTTTTGATTTGGTGCTTTTTAAATTTGCTAACATGTTTTTATCACAATCACTCTTACTCATGTCACTATCATAGCAATAATCATGGTCCATACATACTGCATCTAATTCATTTACAGGTGCTCCACTATCTAAAGGATTTCCCGGGCCACAATATTTATAACCTGGTAAGGTTAATCCTTTTTTGGGTAAAAGGGGTAACATAGCTTTATGTATGTCGAAGGCTTTGCCTGAGACGAAGGTTCCACCTGAGATGCCGAGGCCTTGATTACCCCCAGAGTTAACAAACATTGTTTTTGTAATACCGCAAGATGCACAAGTAGCCTTTATCATATGTCTATTATTCTTTGTTATAACACGTTTTGGGTTGATATCTTTTGTATATTTTCGTTCTTTAACACAGTAAATCATATTTATATTATATATAAATATTTTCATCAAAGTTTTTTGATACTGTTTTCTTTGGTTTGTCTAAATACAGAAAGTCATACTGTTTCTTTATTGCTTCTTGGAATGCTGTTTTGGGGATATTTTGCTCTCTTGCTATCATATCGTTTTCATTTTTATTTGGACTTTCAAATAGAATGTAATGAGAACAATTTAGTCTTATATCTTTTGGAGTTTTGTAATAAGATTGGCTTAGATATATTACACAACAATTCTTATGCCTACCCCCGATAAAGTATTTTATTATATTGTTTTGGTTTCCTTCACAAATGTAATCATCAAAAATAACCACCTTTTGGGAATCAGGATTTTCTACTCCGTTTATTTCATCCAAGTCAATAATATCATCATTTGAAACCTCCAAAATATCATCCAAAGGTTGTTTCATTTTTCTTGCAATTTCCGTGAAACGTTCTATTAAATCTTGATATTTTTTCTGTTCCAAGTTTTTAGAGTATAAATAAAGTTTATCAAAATATATTAATGGCTTTCTGAGCATGTGAATTAATACATTTGTTTTACCAGAACCGCTGTTTCCGCAAATAAGCATTCTTAAACACGAATCTGGCATAAAAGAATGTAACTGCTTAAACTTATCATCGTATTAAGAGACGCCATCATAATTAGGAGTTTTCATCTATATTTATATAAATGGGAATATTTAACAACACCAAAAACCGTCAAAATGATCAGTCTGTATCTAAAGTCAATTTTGGAATAATTCTAGCAAATTATGCTACCAGAAAACAATTTAAAGGAGTCAAAAGGGAAATGCAATCATATCTTCACAAAAACAAGGAACTTGATAATAAAATGAACAGGCCATTAGATATGGGTGGTAATGAGATAATAAATCTTGGAAACCCCGATAAACCCAGCAATGCTATAACAAGGAGATTTCTTTAAAGGAAAATTCAAAGCGTAATAGAAGACTATGATCTTAAAGATATTAAAACCATAAAACAAACACTGGAAACAGAAAGTAATAATATTGAACAATTAACAAAAATCATAAAAGCCAACGAAAAAGTAATAATTGAGTTACAAGATAAAATTGAGAAAGAAATGCAGGTATTGTCGGAAACAATGAAACAACTTGAAGAGAAATCCGATACAACAGATGATGACATCAAAAAAGTATTTAGACAATACCTTGAAATTGTACATAATCAAGTAAAGGAACTGAAAGAAAACATGATAAAACATGAAGAACTCAAGGAAAAGCTAACTGAAGCTGAGAAAAAATTACAAAATATGTATCAGTTAGAAATCAAGACAGAAATAAACAAACTTGATGAGGATACAAAGAAAAGGAATTCCGACTTATCAAATAATTTCTTAAGTAAATTTGCTGAATATAAAACTGAACTTGGACGTCAAATCTCTGAAGCCAAAAGTGAAATCGAAAAATCGGCTTCACAAAGAGGTGATGAACATGGTACAAAATTACAAACTCTGAAGGAAACATTTCAGACCGCAATAAAAAACATGACTGATCAACATACTGAACAATATAATGATTTACTTAAACGAATAGATACATTAACAGAAAAGATCGCTACATGTAATAAAAAAATTCAAGAAATAGAAAAGAAGCTAGATTTTGCAGTTGATGGATCAGTTACACAAGGAGAATCAATTAAATCAAATCACGGTCAGCTTGATGATCATGAAAAAAGAATAGACGGCATGGATGACCAATTAAAAAGTTTTAAAGAAGTCGCAACAAAACGAGCTGATGATTTAGGTAAAACAATACTAGATGTATTAAGCAAATTATCTAAACTTGAAGTGACAGTATATGAAGTCTTTCTTTTTGAATTATTCATCACTATACGACAAGAGGTTAGTATTTTGTCTGCATCTATTGGAATTGCTACATCATATGAAATCAGAAATATATTCCGCCAGACAACTAAATCTCCTTACTTTTTTAAAATTTTTAATTCTAGGTCTCCAGATGGTGTGAATGAATATGATTATATAGAAACGAACCATAAATTTAATATAGAAAAACTTGGAAATGTAACAGGTTTCCGAATTAAAAAGCCCGGAAGATACTACATTAAAACAAAATTGATAATTAAAATTATTCACGGAAACATTGAAACATTTCAATTAAGATGGAAGGAAGATAGAAATTACCTGGAACCAGATAAGCCAGGTAAGTCAGGTAGTATAATTATTACAAAGAAAACTGATAATGTAATAAGCATCTTTGAAAAGGAAATCAAACAAAGATTTATTCAGAGTACATCATTTGTGATTTGTCCAGAAACACATGGTTCAAACACAAAGTTTACTATTGAAGATGGCAGTTATGTTAAATTTACTTATTCTCGGGAACCATGAGCTTCTTTTGTAAATATATTTATATAAATGGGACTATTTAATAACATAAATGAGAAAACAAATAAAATAAAAAAAACATAAAAAGACCTCCATTATTTTTAACATACAGAACTGAAGATACAGACAGCGGGTTATATAGATGGGTTGCGGATTCACCCAAACAGGGTTTTAAAACAAACGGACCAAATATCACCGTAGAGCAAGACTGTACTTTAATAGTTTTAGCAGACGCTATTAAATCTGACAAGGGAAATGTTATGTTGAAAATCAAACAGAATGGTTTAGTTCAGCAAGGCTATGAAGCAAAAAACTATCGAAAAAACGAATTAGTAAGTGTAAATTATGTAGGAAAATTCCATTCAAACGATGTGATACACATACAAGGTTCCAATGTTAAAAACATTCAGGTAACTATTTATGGATGTGTTTAAGCCGCCGGGTGCGTTATTTTTTATATTTTATTTAAGTTAAAGGTATATAGAAATGATAATAGATGACATAATAACTAGAGTTATTGATGCTGAAAGATTAGTAAATACGTTTAATGATTGGGATTATCGTGATAAACATTGTTTGATTACTATTTATACTAAAGATGAGGTGTCTGGTTATAAACGTTACTTTCTAAAACACATAATAAAGAATATGGATATCATTGAAAAGAAAATCGAAAAACTAGGTGGTTTAGACAAAGCACTTAACATATTGGAACCTCACAAAACGCTCCGAAAGCAGATTTCAGATGCACTTATTAATATTAAATCATTCCTTGATGAAAAACAGGATTTAATAGAACAAAACCAAATTGAAGAAAAGGCACGAAAACAACGTCGAAAACCAAAGCCTGTTATTGCCACAGAATTAGATACTGATAATGTTAAGGAATATAAGAGCATGTATGAAGCACAAAAATGCCTAGGAGTTAACACAGGTCAAATAAAAATGTGTTGCGAAGGAACAAATAATGTAAAAACAGCCCTTTCTAAAAAGAATGGAAAACGTTATAATTTTAAATATGCGTGTTAATTAACTTAAAGATATTTTATATTTTCCTATTATATAGATGAAATCTTTAGATAAATCTTTATATACTACCATAACCCTGAAACCAGTTAATATTTCAAAAGGTAATACATATTCCGAATATGAGATAGACATAATAAACGATCATGATCCTAAAATACAATTAAAAAAGATAACAAACCCGCTTTCAATATTTTTAAGTGAAATAATAAGAAATTATGGGATAAAAGTAAATGTAGCATTAGAAATAGACTTTATTAAACCAACGGATGATAAGTCACAAACTGCCTATTTTAAATCAAAAGCGAAAACAATTACTAATTCAAATGAAATCATAAATACACTAGACGATATAAGTAACGAACTTCTTAACACAATTACAGAATGGATTTCACTGGGTTCTGGTTGGGTTATAGAAAAGGTTAAAGCACACCGGATAACCATAACTAAATACAAACCACTCAGAGGTTCTTCTTATTTACCATTACACGAGATTATTAAAAATAGGAAGAAGCTAATTAACATTAAGAATGAAAACGACAAGGAATGTTTCCGTTGGTGTCATTTAGCATACACATTCCTGTACAAAAAGACACACAAAGAATAACCAAGTATAAGAGTTATAAAGATCAACTAAATTACCAAAATATTACTTTTCCAGTAAAATTAAAAGATGTTCCAAAAATCGAAGAAATGAACGACATACGTTTTAACATATTTGGGGTTGATTTAGAAGATGAAACAAGTCCCATTTATCCCCTATACATATCAAAAAGGATAGAGCCTAAAAACGGTACTTGTGAACTACTGTTAATAGAAGGAAACGGAGGCGAGGGCTTTGCTCGAGGAAACGGAGTAAATCATTATGTGTTGATAAAGGATTTCAATAAATTAATGCATTCACAAACAAAACAAAATAACCCAAAGTATTTTTGTAAATACTGTATCCAACACTTTTCATCAAATGAAATTCTTAATAAACATACAGAAGTCTGTTTAGCTATTAATGGAGTGCAAAAGGTTCGTATGCCCCAACCTAGAAACAGTATATTACAATATAAAAACTACCACAAACAATTAAAGGCTCCTTTTGTTATTTATGCTGATTTTGAGTCAATAACAAAACCAATAGATGAAGAGTTAGGTAAATCAACTGTGGCTTACCAACATCATATAGCTTGCGGATATGGATATAAGTTAGTTTGTACTTATGATAATAGTTTTAGCAAACCAATACAAGTGTACCGAGGGCTATGCTCGAGGAATCGTGGTGAAAATGTTATTTATAAGTTTATTGAACAAATGTTAAAGGAGGAAGAGTATTGTGGGGAAATATTTAAGGAACACTTTAATAAGGAAATGATAATAACTAAAAAAGAACAACAATAATTCAAAGCAGCTACATCTTGTCATATTTGTAAAAAAGATTATAACTCTACCCTTTGTACTCCGTATGATTTAGAATATAATTATCCTGTAAGAGATCATTGTCATATAACAGGAAAATACAGAGGATCTGCACATAATAAATGTAATCAAATATACAGATTAACAAAAAAGATACCAGTTGTGTTTCATAACTTACGGGGATATGATAGTCATTTAATAATGCAAGAAATAGGTAAATTTAAACAAAATATTAATGTAATTCCTAACAATATGGAAAAATACATGGCATTTATGATAAGTAATTTGGTTTTTATAGATAGTTTGCAGTTTCTTAATCAATCTTTATCCAACCTGGTAAATAACTTACCTGATGATTCCTTTATTTACACCAAGGAATGTTTCGAAACTAACTTGGAATTAGTTAAAAGAAAAGGAGTATATCCATATGATTACATGGATTCTTTTGAAAAAATTTAAAGAAACCATATTACCCCCTAAGGAAGAATTTTACTCTCTATTAACAGATGAAGGGATTTCTGATGATGACTATAAACATGCACAAAATGTATGGAAAGCATTTAACTGCAAATATCTTGGAGATTATCACGATTTATATTTAAAAACTGATGTACTTTTACTATCAGATGTTTTTGAAAACTTTAGGAAAACCTGCATTGAGTATTATAAACTCGATCCATGCCATTACTTTAGCTAGCCGGGACTTGCATGGGATGCGTGTTTAAAAATGACTGAAATAAAACTTCAATTAATCACAGATATTGATATGCATTTAATGATAGAAAAATGATTAAGAGGTGGAATAAGTTATATTGCAAATAGACACTCAAAGGCAAATAATAAGTATATAAACAAATCTTTAGATATCGATATGAATGGAAGACCAAAGGCCGCGGATCAAGGATCCTTAAGCGGAGTAAACAAATACATTATGTATCTTGATGCAAATAATCTTTATGGGTGGGGGATGAGTCAACCACTCCCTTATGGGGGATTTAAATGGGTACATAACATAAGTTTAGCCAAGGGCGACGACGCAAGGATCAAAGATCCGTCGCTTGCGCTTAGCGTCTTAAAAAAGATAATCAATAAACAAGAAACCTCCGGGCGAGGCTATTTTGCTGAATGTGATATTGAATATCCAGAAGAAATACATGATTTACATTCTGATTACCCCCTAGCCCCTGAGAAATTAATTGTAAAGGACGAATGGTTATCAGACTATTGTAAAAAGTTAAAACAAAAATTCAATTTAAGTAGTGATAAAACAACAAAATTAATTCCAACTTTGTTTAACAAAGAAAAATATGTGCTGCATGCTAGGAATCTTAAGCTATATCTTAGTCTTGGAATGAAAGTAACCAAAAAACATAGAGTCTTGAAGTTTAATGAAAGCCCTTGGCTGGCTGGGTATATTGCTTTTAATACACAAAAGAGAAGTCAAGCCAAAAATGCATTTGAAAAGGATTTCTTCAAATTAATGAATAATTCTGTGTTTGGGAAAACAATGGAAAATCTCAGAAAAAGAGCAAATGTATTACTTACGCATGATGAAAAGGTTTTAGAAAAGCATGCAGCAAAGGCTACTTTCGTTTCCGCAAAAATGTTTAATGAGAACTTATTTGCCGTAAATAAAGTAAAGGAGCAACTTATTCTTAATCGACCCTGTTATGTTGGGATGACCATTCTTGAGTTAAGTAAATATCTTATGTATGACTTTCATTACAACTATATTTTAAAGAAGTATGCCTGCTCTGACGTGAGCCTTTTGTTTACAGACACGGATAGCCTTTGTTATGAAATAAAAACAAATGATGTTTATGAAGATTTAGATAAAGATCGTGATTTGTTTGACAATAGTGATTATCCCAAAGAAAGTCCGTTTCATTTTGATGAAAACAAGAAAGTAATAGGAAAGATGAAAGATGAAGCTGCTGGAACCCTCATAACAGAGTTTGTTGGATTAAGAAGCAAGATGTATTCTTATACCCTTGGGAATTCTTTAGATAAAAAGATAGTCAAGAAATGTAAAGGCATAACAAAAGGTGTTGTAAAAAAGAAAATGTTTTTTGAAGATTATCGCGATGCTTTATTCAAAACCCTACAAAAGACTCATAGTATGAAAACAATAAGGTCTAATAAACATGAATTAAAAAGTTTTCAAATATCTAAATACAGCCTTTCTTGTTATGATAATAAAAGATACATTCTAGACAACGGGATACAAACTATTCCTTATGGACATTATAAGACATTAAGGAACATTAAGAGACATTAAGATACATTATGAAACATTATCTTTTTATATTATATAGATGTTGTCAAAAATGAAAGAAATTAGAGAAAAGAATGCAAAAGTAGATGAAAAAATGAAAGCTGTTCGTGATAAGATTATAGAATATAAAATAAGAAAAGCATCCAGTCAAGATATGTACAACGAGATTTATAAACCAATCACAAAAGAAATAGAAAGCCAAAAAGAAACATTGACGGATCAGTCGAGGGCTTCGCTCGAGATGTTTAAAGCATTACCTGGAATTAAAGAACGATTGGCATTACTCCCAAGAGAATTTGTGGAAAAAATAGCAGAAAAAGAAGAAGAAGCAAAGTTATTAGAAGTACCTAAAGGTTTAACACTACCTCCGTTTGAAACAGTTGAGGCCCCACAGGCCTTACCAGAAGAAGATATCAATAAATTGTTTGAAGAGTACGAAAAAGAAAAAGAAGATAAAGAAGATATAAACAAACAAATAGAAATAAATTTAGATGCTAAAATAGATGATAATGTTTTAAAAGAATACGAATATCACAAACTGTCTAAAATGTTTATGCTTTATGGTAAAAATAAAATCGACCGAGAGACACTTCAAGGAATAATAGGTGATGTTACTAAAGATATACAAAAGTTAAATGGTTTAATAGCTAGTAGATCAAAAAATCCTACTAAAATAGAAGAAGCAAAACAATTAAAATATAATCAAAACGAATCAATAAAATACAAAGGTCGGTTAAAGGGGCTTATTGATATGGGACCTACATACGGACAGGGAACAAGGAGCTTAGGCTCTGCTCCGAGTTACAAACATAC
>JAFMSR010000006.1:55776402-55852404 GCA_022818135.1 Saxidomus purpurata | reverse complement strand
TTGTTCCAGGTTTTCCGACCTACCTTATTTTTTTGCCCTGACCCTAGAACTTTTTTCTGCGTGTTAATATTTTTAAGCATAAATTGATTGAAATCTATGTTGAATTTGGTTTGTTTGAGAAAAAAAAAATCTAAAAAAAACTACCTTTTTTACCTACTTTTCGGGGGGCATGAAACCTGAAACAAACATATTTTTTTAGGCCCTAGAGTTATTTCCATGTACAAAATACTGTAATATTAAACATAATGAATCAGTATTTATCATAGCTAACACAAGTTAAAACTGAGTGACTCAATATAATAAACATTTTATGTAATGCAACATAGTACCAACTCAAGATAGCACTCTGTTGCGTTAAACAAATTGTCATAAATGAGTTAGACCTAAATGCCAACTGGTCCATTGACCCCTTAAATTTTAGAATGTTATCTTAATATTTTGTTGGGATGTGTACATTATGAAACTAACATGAATTATGCAAAAAAGTCATTTTTGACAAAAAGTCAAGTTAGACCTGTGTTGCATTCACCAGTCGAAACGTTGAAACAAAACAGATATTTCCTGTTTTTTAATATTTATATTACAAAATTTGCATTTTTATGGAAAAGTTACTCTCAATTTTAGCCATTTTTGTTATAATCTTCTATCCATGTTACCATGGCAATGGAAGCTATTTGAAATTTGAAATGTCCCGTTACAATATTAGTGCATGGAACCTATCAAGTTATGAAAGTTTCATGAAAATCTGAGACCATGCATGCCAGATCCCATATTTATTTTATTTTGTGCTTACAAAGAATTGCTCTTAATTAAAACAAGAGCTGTCCATGAGACAGCCGGCCAAACTATCTCAGTGCTTGCAAATAAAACAAAACTTTTTCCAGTAAAAAGCAAAGCAAAGTTTTGTTGACTCTCTAAACGAAGGTTTCTAACTTCAACAGGGGTCATAATTTGTAGTAAATTTAGCCATGAGTTATATAAAAGTATTGTTTAATATCCCTAAAGACAATATGTAGGGAATGTTATGTACACAAACTGTAATTCTTTAACAAGTTCATTTTTATTGATCTCCCTCTCTCAGTGCTCCTTGATCTGTATCAAAATGTATTGTCTTAAATTGTATCTCAAACAAGAGGGCTATCATGGCCCTATATCGCTCACCCAAGAACAAGCCCACCTGTCTGGTGGGTGTGGTCAATTTTGACCAAAGAGGCATGATTTGGACATACTTTGAACAGGTCTACTAGGCAATGGTACATGCTAAATATCTATCTAGGCCATGTTGTTTCAGAGAAGAATATTTAAGTTTTTCCTATATAAGTCTATGTAAAACTCACTGACACCCCCCGCAGGCGGGGTCAATTATGACCAGGAGATCATAATTTGAACAATCTTGATAGAGGTTATTTTTAAACTTGCTGTCTTTCCTATGAAGAAGTTGAGTTCTTAAACTTATTCTGAGGAAATGACAAGATGTTTACAGTCCGGGCCGTAACTTATCTATGAATCAAGAGATTCTTGAATAACTTGGAACAAGTGTTCACCTTCATGAAATGGAGTGATATACGCAAGAACCAGATCCCTAGGTCTAAGGTCAAGGTCACACTTACAGGTTAAAGGTCAAATTCAAGAATGACTTTGTCCGTAGCATATCTACTTATGCATGGAGAAATTTTTATGTAACTTGGTACAAATGTTTACCATTATAAGAAAGAGTGCCGTGCGCAAGAACCAGATCCCTTGTTTTAAGGGCAAGGTCACACTTAGATGCCAAAGGTCCGATACAAGAATAATTCAAGAATGACTTTGTCGGGATCATTTCTTCTTCATGCAAGGAGGGATTTTGATGTTACTTAGCATAAATGTTCACCACCATAACACGGAGTGTCATGCGCAAGAACCAGGTCCCCTAGGTCTAAGGTCAATATAACACTTTGAGGTTAAAGGTCAAATTCAAGAATATCTTTGTCCGGAGCATTTCTTCTTCATGCATGGAGGGATTTTGATGTTACTTGGCACAAATGTTCACCACCATGAGCTACCCTTGTTTTTATTAATTAACTTAACTCAGTTGGCACACAGGGCCCAGGTATGTAGCTCAAAGGTCATGGTCCCACTTAGGATCAAAGGTTAAAAATTGTACTCATGAGACCATGTCCGGACTGTTTCGTCCTCATACTTTGAAGGATTTTTATTTGTCTTCGGGTAGTTGTTTACCACAATGGGATTACATGTCACATGTAAGAGCCAGTCCCGTAGCACAGCTGGCAACCTCGACAGTTTGCCAGTGGGCATTTTGTTATTTAAGTGCTTTATCATTACTTTTACAAAAATGCTTTTATGGTCTACATCGCATTCGTGAGTTCATTATCAAAGTCAAGTAAATCATCTCAAATTCAATAAACAAAAATCAAACATCTGAAAATGTGCAGCTATAATCTTGTTTCATTATGTATGCCCTTTAATACTTTGTTGTTATTTTTATTTAATGTAAGTTTTGAAAAACAGCTGCTTTACATATAAAAGCCTTTATTTCTGAAGCAGTAAATGTCAAGAATTTATTAACTTTATAAACAATCATTGCATGCTTTTAGAAATAAATTAATATAAACAGGTAAATTCAGTGAATTTATATTCTCTGCCAAAGGAAACAAATAACAGGAAAATATCATCTGAAAGTGTTTTAGTTTGTCTGTTTCTGATTCTGATTTTTTTTCAAAATTTCGTCTTCATCTCCAAGGGGATACCTTTTTTCTTCAAGTTACAATCAATAAGAATTTAGTAGTTGTAACTTAATTTAAACCAGCACTTCTATTTCAGACAATAATTTTATTTCTCTAATGAAGAATTATGTAAGAAAAACACAACATCCCCTTAAAGGCTTCATTTCTGTCAAAAACAGTTTCTAATTTTTCCGATGTTGGAGAACACAAAATGTATTTATTGTGCCAGATAAAATGAAATTCTGACCAGCATTTTCAGATGGAAGACACATTTCTATTTTCACTAAGTGGTAATTATTTGATTGCACCTTGCAGTCATGCAGAAATCAGTTGTTGTAAGTTATATTAAATCAGCTCTTTCAGGTTCAGAAAAAAAAGTTTTAAAAGTTTTTGGTACGTGGCATTCCCTGTTTGATATTTTTTTTTGTTTTTGTGTTTATATACAGTAGACTTTTAAGGAAGTGTGTTATCCGCTAAAGGGACTAAAAAGGGGTATGTTCTGAATATAAGAAAGAGTGATCATTACATTATTTGTGCCAACTAAAAGAATGTTTGATAACCAATCTTAGAGAAATATGTTTTATGTTTTGTAGAGAATGAATTAGCAGTTAAAGGGCAATGACTCTGGAGATACAAAGCAAATCTTTCTGACAGTTGGGCGTGTTATGGTATACTCACGAAATTCTATCCATTGTACCTATAATTTTCACTCTTAACGTAGGAACAGACAATGTCTTTGGTGAGTAATAGAAAAGCAGCAGTCTTACTTGCTGGGGAAAACACATTCATTTCTTGCCCCACATTCATAATAGTTGAATATGTCTTCAGTTATCTGCCAATTGAATGTAGAGTAACAAGCCACTGACAAAACAACCCCCAAACGTTCCCTTCTGTAAATCTACAAAACAAAAAGGTACTTCAGCAATGATGTTATTAAAGCTTTTTAATGATAGTATAATGTTCTGAATGGCTGGACTCAGTGTGTTGAAAGTAATTGTTTGAAGTAAGGTCAATATTAAGAAAATAAGCTTTTAATTGTTATACTTTTCTTTACACAAGTAATTCATTTAATTACACTGGCAAATATTACATTGCATGCAAAACAATGGCATTCTTTTTTGTTTTCACTGTATCTATCTCATCAAGGAACTGATGATTCCAGTGGCATTCATTTTTCAGTCATACTCACCCCCTTCAAACTCTTTCCTTGCATTTGTACCCTGTCCCTTTGTAACGAAATATTTCGGTTACAATAAAATGTACATCCAATTATACTGAAGGTTTTGAAATATTCAAAAGCATGTTTATTAGTTGTAACTGCAATGATCTACGTGTTCCCTTATTTATTAGAAAATCATAATCAAGGACAACAGTTTTTCACAATTATCAAGATGATCATAGGTTATTAAATACTCTGTGAATACTTATAACAATAGGTCAATTATAGCTCTAAGCAGGTCATGCCATTACCTTCACCTAGACTAGTTTCTAGAACCTGATCTAAATGCCTTCTTAAGAATCAATTTGATAATTTTTCTTGAAAACAGGGAATGAAATATTTTTTCTTGAGTATATTTGATGTTTTCCTTTAATTTGACTTGTTGAGTTTGCATTTTTACATATTCTATCCAGAATGTAGCTTTTTTAAATGACAGTTAAGTTGAAATTGAACTGAATCTGTAATAGGAGTGCATTCTTTTGCAAATATGCAGGCAAGTTACAAATTTTATCACTGTAGCTCTGATGAAAGAACATAACCATTTTATGCCTTTGAAATATGACAGAAGAAAGCATAAGGTCCATGAGATTTAAACACTGGCGCCAGAGTACTGAATTGCCTGGAATTTTAACAAAATACCAAAAAACAATATACCTAAATAACAGCCTATAATGAAAAAATACACAAATCAAAGCGCTGTGAGCGCTGACGGCCTGGGGGCTATAAATTACCTCCCCGAAAAACAACTTTTGACCCACGTGTTTTGCGCTGAACCTTACCTAAAGCGCGGATCGAAATGTGCAGAGAACGAAATTCAATATATGACACAGAATGAATGATTCACAAATATATGGGTGGCAGGGAAGTTTGTTTTATTATAAAACGTACGTTAAATGACAAATAATCACAAAGTCAACATTATGAATTGTTTAAGCCAATACAAATAATTCGATATGCGCTTTGTACAACTTCAAGCGATATGATCTGATGGTGTGGATCGCAAATTATTGTGTACCAAGGACAAGACCTTGATACAGAAATAACAAAGCAATACCAGCAATGAAATATAAATACAGTACTGTACAATGTGTATAACACAGAAAACAAAAAATGATTCTGGGTTACCTGGTAGTTGTAATCGGTGAAACCGTTCACTGGGCCTTGACATGCAGCGTCCTCGATAAATGGCGGGTGATTTTGATCACGTGAGTTCCTTCTCGGGAATGTACGTAAATTATATCTTTTTTTAAAGAAATTTATTTTTAGGTAAATATATATGTAATCGTTCGTAAATAACAAAGTTGTCAATGAAATGACATCGGAAATTTGAAAATCAAACTACAAACTCTTTTATCGAGCTTCGTACGTTTCCGTAAATTTTCGTAAATATTCGTACTTTTCCGTGATATATATATGATTATCTTCCGTAATCAGCTAACAGCGCATTAATTTCTAAAACAGAAAAAAAATGTGTAATACAGCCTGTAAGCTATGTACCTTCCTGCAATCGTTTGAAGTTGTATGTACTCTTTTTATTAGTAATATGTTCTTATCATATGCGACATTCAAACAGAAGATTGATCTGGTCTGTCATGCACTACTTTCGCATAGCGCATGTTTACAGTTGTTATTCGCATAGCACAGTTAAATTTCTTGCAGTGTTTGAAATGTGGTATGCTAACTTAGGCCTAGGGGACTTTCAGTCCCCAGGCCAAAAATGGTAAAAGTCATTTTCTGACAAACCCCCATATACACTGTTCTATATTTTTCACTTGGTGTTGAACGTTTTCGACAGGGAGTCCGGTTACCGCTCTTTTTGTAATATTCAATCAAGCAATTGAAGATCAACAAGGTCTTGTTTAACAGACAATATATTTATCTACCAAACTGGTAAGTTACACTTTTAAAAAAGCTACCGTTTCTTTAAAATTCTTCAAAAATTGAGCTATTTCGCTCTCTCCGTTTTCCTGATATTTTCCGTTACTGCTGACTTCCGGTTCACCCCAAATAACCTTACCAACACGTCATAAGGTTATGCACATAAGTGATACTTTGCGCTGCTTACGTAACGTTTTACAAATTGTTTTTACAGCATATCTCTTTCTCTGTACCTACTTGTCCACAAGTTAACAGATTACGGTCGCTTACAGCGGCATTTATTGCCAAATTCAGCATTGTTTACATACGAAATACATCAATTTGACACAGTGTACGAAATATATCGCGGAATATTTTCAACCAATGAAAACTTATTGTTACAAAATTAAAAGCTGAACCGGAAGTCGGCAGTGACAGAAAAACACTAGGAAAACGGAGAGAGCGAAATAGCGCAATATTCTTGAAGAATTTTATAGGAACGGTAGCTTTTAAAAAAAAATTATTTGCCAGTTTGGTAGACAAATATATTGTCTGTTAAACAAGACCGCTGTTGATCTTCAATTGGTTGCTTGAATGTTACTAAAAGAGCGGTGACCGGACCCCCTGTCGAAAACGTTCAATACCATGTGAATAATATAGAACAGTGTGTACGGGTTGTTTTCTTCAGAAAATTACTTTTATCATTGTTTGTGTATTTTTTCATTATAAGGTGTTACTTTGGTAATATTTTGGTATTTAGTTGAAATTACATGGCATTTCAGTACTCTGGTGCCAGTGGTTTTAAACTGTACAAAACACTTAAACTTAAGCACGTGAGTAAGTCAAAAGTTCTTAATCTAGGTTATCCTTAAAGTAAGTTTATATTTATATGAAACAAGTATGCTCAGCTGACTTCGTTATGTCAACAGTGAAGTCTATGTTCCTATAGATCCATCAACATTCTTGCTTTATCATCATTGTGGATGAAACTAAACTCTTGGTCGCAATTTGAAAAAAATGGTGAAAATAACAGTTTTACATCAAATCTACTTGACAAGATACACTACTAGAAAGATGGTACTTATCATTTCAAAATAGTGAATAGATTAGCCTTGATTTAACTTATCACAATCATATATATTACCAATCTTCCATGTCAAACAAACTATCTGCACCATTTTAAACTATTATTTTTTACTGAACAACTAATCGTCTTTGCTGACACATGTCATTGTGGTTGGCAGCTAATATTAGAGCCTCCCTGGTAGTTAAGCCTGTGTACACATCAGCATAAAATTTTCTTAAACAAAAATAAAAATAAAAATAAACAAATTTAAAGAGGCACTCCCTATATCTAGCAGATTATTTACTCGAAACATAAATTGTTTGTTCAATGGACTGGTTTACGGTACTGCACCATATTTAAAACCGCTGATTTTATCGATAATGAATGGGAATGCATAGCTGAAACTTTTAGGTTAAGTTATGATACTTCCAAAGATTCATTATTCATGTTTTAGAGGTCATTTACTTCGACATCAGTTATAGGGTATGTCCCGTTAACCTCACGGGTATTAATTATCATTTTAAGCAATGTTTATAACAATTTAGCTCTATTCTGTCTTTATTACATGAGTTCAAAGTTTCTTAACCTTTCAATATTTTGTTTCCTGTTGCGCGTAATTAAGACATAATAAATATGTCTCTTTTATTTTATCGAATAATAAAATACAGTCAGGAATTCGGATGTGTAGTAATTAAATCACGAGTGCGTAGCACGAGTGATTTTTTTGTTCGCATATGACCGACTGGCTGTATCCACGATACAATACAGAGATGCATTTATTATTTCGATTCTAACTTGAACTTCTCTTTGAAAAATACCACGAACTATGTTCGACGCATAACAACATTCCTTAGTAACTTACAAGCACGGAATGCGATTGGACGCGTGTGACAATTTACACCACGTTTTAACGTGTGTTAACGTGTGTTAACGTAAAATAATGTATATCTTCTTACCCTCTATATCTTTATACGAAATGATGTAGATCGTGTTAGAATGCTTTTTATTCCTATCAATTCCTATTTTGTTCAACATTGCATGAACATTCAATCAATCAAGTTTTCCCTTTATAATATAGTTTTGATTATAACATGGCTATCAATTTTGTCACTATAGTATTACAAAGATTACCTTATGGAAATTAGCTTTTCTTTTGTAGTAAACAACATAAAATGTTTCATAAACTATCAAATTCAATTAAATCCGAGTCTATGCCAAAAGTGTTTGCAATACCTTAAAAATTACAGTAATTATAGTTAATGTCTATAGCATAACTGGTATACTTTCTTAAAACATGTGGGCACCTAGTGTCCATTACAATTTTATGTCCAGAAGCAAAGAATTTACATTCCCGAAAAAAAATTAGATTTTAGAGTTATAATATTGTTAAGATTGATATTTACCGTAAGCAGTCATAATTTTCATTGTTAGCCTCTTCCATAAGTTGGGTTTTAACAGCGGTGACAAAATGGTTGCCTCCCAAAATTGAATAACTTGGCTCACAATCTTTCTATAATACATAAATATCATATGAAGTATTATTTTGAATTAAATGAAATTCATCTCTAACCTATGTGAATTGGAATACAATATCAAACACGTTTATATATATCAAACGAAAATGCTTCTTGCATTTTAAAATGTTTTCAAGGGGAAGATTTTAAAACTGTTTGCAACCATTAAAACCCTAAATACTGTCACAAATGTCAAAATCACTAAATGGTCAACCCTATTCTAACGCATAACGTAAATAATCAGAAACACAGTTACATCGGTTATGCATCAGACCATGTATTTTCATACCTTGGTTTCAATCAAGATTGCAATAATTGTTGCAGATCCGGGGCTCTGCTTAAGTCTTTCTAATTTCAGTTACCATTTTGCCATTGATTTATCTCAGCTGTATTGGTGTTTGGGCCTCATGGAGTTGATCAATGGGTAAATCCATGCGTCCTATTTAAGAAATAATATATGGCTTGGAGTGCTTTATTGAAATTGAAGCATTCCCCGGAGGTGATGTGCCTGGCAGAATAATTCACAAGGGCGAAGCCCGAGTGAATAATAACGCAGGCACATTACCGACGGGAAATGCTTCAATTTCGATAAAGCACTCCAAGACATAGATTATTTCGATTCTTAGAAGCCGATGTTTTTAATACTATCGTAACTACTACGGACCTTTTTTCAGTTCGGCGGTTATGTGAAAAACATTCATAAGTAGTAGCTGTTGGAATCCACTCCCCTATTCGGGCAACCATTCAAGATATCAAACATAACTATATTATACAAACTTATTTTAGTTTAATCATTTAATACATAAAATATAAAAAGAAATACCTGACTGAAATTATGCAGAAGACGTCAGATTCAGAAACTAACAAAGCAGCCAATCGATTTAAATGCGTACCATTTATTTGAACTGTACAACGTTCTAACGTTGAGTAATGACGTCAGTGTGATGACGTAAACGTTTTCATTCACAGTTTTGTCTCCCGGAATCAAAATATTGTATGACTGTAAATCCTGAATTTCTTGGCCTTTTTTAAGGAAATCAAGGTGAGGGTATTCTAAGGCATACTTGACGCAATCAAAAATAATATTAAGTTCTAAAACAAATATTTTTCATGCGACTGGTGTATTTATACTGATATTATTTCCATTTCTATATTCTATTTCTGCGCGGGAGTAAATCAGAAAAGTAGGAAGGAGCTACTTCCATGTCCGAAACTTCGCCTACTTTTCCGAGTGCTTTAATCATATGAATGCACTCGAATTGACTATAGAAAAATACCGTAGGCATATTAGAATTATGAAATAATATCTGTTCAGTGGGTTTTCATATTGTAATAAACTATGATTTGGAGTTCGATTCTCGCAAGACGAGATATTACAAAAGGTGAATAAATGCAAAGCCTTGTTTTCTATGCTGATGTTTATGTGATGTCATCCGACACAGTATGATGGCATTTGTTGACGGCATATCAGTTCCCTCATTGTTTAGTGTGTTATTTTTTATAACTTTTCCACTGTTTGTATACAAAGACTACATCTTCAGTCATGTTAGTATTCATATTTGAACACAATTCAAATGGAATCAATTTCTAATTCAAACAAGAGGACCAAATGCGGCAGTATCGCTCTAATGGTCTAAATGCACTCTTCTGATTAAGTTTGTGAAACTCTTCTGCAATGCTATCAAGGGAAAGCTAACTCATAACTCATTTAAAGTTTGAAGACTGTAGATCTAAATATAAATTGAGAGGAAAGATGTTCAAAGTTTAGGTCTTGGCGACATTTACCTTTTATCCACTGACCCCAAAAACAGTAGAATCATCTTCAAGTTGCAGGGATCCTTATCAATTCAAATGAAAATAGCGACCTGTATAACGTCATCAAATAATAGTGTACGGAAAGACAGACACGTGTATTAAAATCGGACAGTTATGTGGCTATTCCTCTCTTCTCTCTATTGTTATTTTGCCATACAATTAGTAACATATAATAACAATTTCTTCTTGTTAATCATTTTCATATTGATTGACTGTGGGAGTATTAATGTGATGTAAATGTAATTTAACTTTTGTCTGTATAATTAGCTCTAAATAAGCCTACCACTGTACTGCTTGGCATTGTGGGAACTGATACTGGATCTACTGTTTGGTTGTGAGCAGGGACCACATCATTTCTTGGAGTACCTTTTATAATTTATGGGAAAATAAATACTGAAGTAAATTTTGACTGAACAATTGAAAGATCAAAAAAGGTGCAAACAATATACTTATGCACGTTATTTTTTTACAACTACTTTGAAAATATATAAAATAAATAAATGTATCGTTACACTTTAATGCAATTACCAGTTTCAAATAAACCCTATAACTGACTCTTTTTTACCTAGACTCACAATAATCTATGTCACAAAACCAGGCAAATGTGTTTTTAAAGTCAGTAGATATACATATGTGAAAAAGAAACAATTATAAAAAAAAGAAAAAAAAAAAGAAGAAAAAAAGAAAAAAAAACTTCCTCTAAAACTTGGTCTGGGTGGGGTTTGAACCGCTGGTCTCATGAGAAATTTTGTCATCTTACTGTAACAGAATACTCCAATAACAGAGTATTCTGCCTTTTATATATACTTAAATAAGGAGACACAAAATTGCTAACGGACGGACGGACGGACTACCAGGGGCAGAACATTATATATTCAAAATTCTTTAGTTCAAAATTATAGTTCTGTGAAAGTTTGGTTGAAATCCCTTGAGAAATGTAGGAGTTGCACACAAAAGAGTATTTCTCTATATATATTACATTATGTGGAAAAAAACAAAGGCCCATAATTCTGTCAAAAATGATCAAATCACAAACCCCGACAATATGCGCCAGGGCACTTGGTGACAATAATTCTGTGAAAGTTTGGTTGAAATCCCTTGAGAAGTGTAGAAGGAGTTGCGCACAGAAGAATGACATATGTGAAAAAAAACAAAGGGCCATAATTCCGTCAAAAATGACCAAATCACAAAACCCGGACAATATGCGCCAGGGCACTTCATGACAATACTTCTGTGAAAGTTTAGTTGAAATCTGTTGAGAAATGTAGTAGGAGTTGCGCACAGAATAATTACATATGTGAAAAAAACAAAGGGCCATAATTCTGTCAAAAATGACCAAATCACAAAACCCCGACAATATGCGCCAGGGCACTTCATGACAATACTTCTGTGAAAGTTTGGTTGAAATCCGTTGAGAAATGTAGTAGGAGTTGCGCACCGAAGAAATTGTTTACGCCCGCCCGCCGACATACCTCAATCTAATAACTAGGATTTTTCCTTCGGAAAACCTGGTTAGAAAAATAAACCTTTTCTTGCAGTTATATACATGTTTGACAAGATTATATATTAATATGCAATTTGTAATTATATATGAACATTATAATTATGTACACCCTTTTTCCCCTTTCTCCTGTCAAATCGGGCCCCTTCTTCTTCAAGTATGTGCAACAACTGGGCATTTGATTTTGCCAAAGTGAACTGTTGGTGATTTTTACTTCAATTTATCTAAATTACATACATATTCCTCATATATATTAAATTACACAAAATAATTTACTAAATAAATATTATGTGACAGGACAATATTGTTTGAGACTGAGATACTTATTAGTACAGTTTTAATTACCAATATCTAGTAATTTATAAACACTCGGCTGGTACCAATATTATTTTATTACATTTGTGAATTTATCTTAACTAAGGAAATGCTCCGCGAGGATTACCAAATGGCGTAAAGTAAGAATAAATTTATGTTCTTAGTAAATGTGCCATGTAATTTTAAAAGAGAGATTTACATGTACCTTCTATACAGTATTCAAATACCTTTAAAATCGAATTGTAACCTTGACGTTTGAGGTAGATTGATAGATATATAGAGGGTAAGGGGTTTTGAACACAGCACTCCATTTTAACGTGCTGAACATTTGTGGCTAGTAATTCAAAAACTTATAATGCATGACAATTCTTTTATCTATAATTACAGTTATTTATTTATTCTCGATTGCGAAGCAAGTTATATTAATCGCTCTTGAGAATCATTCCAGACTTTTGGCTTGCCCTCTTATAATAAAACAAAACAATAACACTCATATTGTGTTAAAGTGTGTGGATTATGCACTATGAAGGAATTTTAGATATGGAGTAGAATTTTTGGTGCAAATCATGATTAGTCTCAAGATTCATTTCGACTTTATACATGAATTATGCAGATCTGTACATATGATATGAAATTTTCACTGATGGCTCATGTCATTAATGAAGCCAACAAATATGACCGTATTTAACAAAAACCCTATTTCACTGCAAGGAACAAATAGAGGATAATTGTAGATTTTGGTGTAATATCACGTTATAATTTCACTGAGTGGGCACCAAAAGTTATATGTTACTACTGTTGGTGTTCAGGAGTGAAATTAACGTGATATTACATCGATACCAAACTTTTTTTTTCTATGGTTAAAACACTACTTTTATTGAGTTGGTTTCTATAAAATATCGAAATTCGCGGGAAACGTCATCAGAAAACATAGCACAAATGACGTCAGTTTACATGTAACGACGTCATCGTCTCATGGTTTCCAGCAGTAATTACGCTCGGTATACTTTTTGACGTCAATCCGGGTTAAAGATTGCAAAAACAGTGAAAATAAAAATGGTTATCCACTGTTTCAAAACTGTGGATTGTCACTTTTATTTCACTGAGAAAACTCTATAATTCACTGGAAAACATAAAATAAACATAAAATAAACATCTTCTAATGCCTTTAAAATTATTGACAGCTTTTGTCTGTTGTTCTGCTCTTTGTCTGGCTGACTTACGAATCAGTATTATGCAGAGGATGTGAAACACCTTTCAAAATATGTGTCTCTTTGAAATCATTTACCATTTTTCATTGTAGTAGTATACAGTTCAGAGATGAAAATAATGCCTGTAATTTATTCTGTCAAAATGTATAAATGTTGTTAATAGACATTTAAATGCAGCTTTATATTAAAATAGTCCACATCTTATACAATAGGTTGACCTTTTAATCCTAGATTTGACAACACAATAATAAATTTCAAAAATTGCAAAAGCATAAAATTAATAATATAATTATATAATTGTGTATTGTGTAATAAAAATATTGATATATAGATTTCCTTTATACATGTACAATGTACATTGGCTTTGATTACAGCAGCATGTTTACCTCTTACATTGACATGGGTCTAGCAGTATCTTTACTTCTTAACATTAACTTTGGGTGTTGAATATATGTTTATTTCTTAAGTTACCTTTTGATGTAGTAATATGTTTACTTCTTACATTTACTGGGTGTAGCAAATGTCCATTGACTGAGTGTGTAGCAATATGTTTACTTCTTGCATTGCCTTTGGGTAAACAAATATGTATACTTCTTATATTGCCTTTGGGTTAACAAATATGTTAACTTCTTTCATCCCGTGCAGAAAAAAATTCTGGGTAAAAAAATCCTGGGAATTTTCTGTAAATCCAAGGAAATTCTTGAATGAGTATTTTGGCCGCCAGGAAAAGCCATGATCCTGGAATATCCTTGGAGCAAGGACCAGGATTATTCCAGGTGTAACCAATACTTTTACTTTTCAATTGCAATGATCAGTAAGGCCTAGGACTTCTACAAAGCAGATTCCAGGATAACACTTTTAGAAATAATGTGTTTATTTCTGAAGCTTGTACATGTGGTTCACTATGTCTCCTGTTATTTGAAGTGAAAAAAGCATTACTACTCAGAAATTTAGAAACAGTACTTAAATTTAAGTTTGAAAAAGCAGTAACTGTTACAGTTTATCAGCTTTAATAATGAAGTGAATATATCTATAAACTACTTACTTCAACAGGGCCGCAATCCCAATTGATGTCGATAGCACTGGTTTCCGACGGGGCGCTGGTTCTACGTTCTATGTTATACACCCATAATTTGGTCGTGTTGGGTGACACAACCCTTAAACTACCACACTACCCCCATCTTTGAAGACTCCAGGCTACCGTGGAACAGACACTGAATAAGCATCCCACAGCTAATGCCGTGGACTCTGGAAATCATGCCAATCATGGAAAATACAGCCTCCTTGCGTTAGTAGCCGTATCCTCCAGAAGATCCTCTACCAACGTCATCCGGATACGCACGACTGCATTTGCAACATCTCCAAGATATGCCGGTGTATTCACCAGCCATCTGGACGTTGGCAAGTGCGTTGAATCGGTTTCTAGAAGAATCCGATCTTTAGGCACTTGTGTCAAAGCTTCACGCTGCCTCACCTCGAATGTTTGGCCCTTATAGTGAAACCAAAGAAACAGTTCGGAAATCTTCCCATCCATGAACACAATACCTGGTAGGTGCTCATGAAACAATGTAGGTGTATCCGCTGTTGTCTCTGGCAGTGTCTCCAAACTATAACCAGACATTTATCATAAACGTCCGGAAATGCTGGGTTGTTCTTAGCGCCTCGTACATGCAGGACTAACACTTTCACCGTGGTGAGATATCTCAATACTCGGCTCAAGACATTTTCCTGTTCATGCCATAGATGCCTGGACACAGAATGATCCAAACCGACTTCCCCCAATGCGACGACTCTTTGTTCTTGTAGCCATGTCTCAAGTTGCTTTTCTTCCTGCTCTCCGAAGAAAGTAACCGTATTGGGAAGGATCCCCACAGACACGCCAAAGCAATATTTCCTTGGAATCCTGATTGCGTCATACCTTTCTGGGTCACAGCATACAAGAATGCCACCAGTCACTTCAACCGGTGTTTCAGGAGCCGGAGTCTTTCTATGTCGCAGGACTCTGTCAACATCTACACAATACATATTGATTAGCTCCTTAGCCGTTCTATCCAAATGGAAATGGGAGTCAAACCCTTTAAGGTTTCCCCGCTTCATGCTCTCTTTCGGTTTCCAGCTGTTTCTGGAACCGAAACCCTTAATGGCACGGGCATTGCTACAACCAGTGTTTATAACAACTTTGTTGGACATTTGGCGTTGCAATCTGAAGTAGATGTATGCGATACAACTTTCTCAGTCGTACTTTCGGATTTTCCTGAAGAACTTTCAGCCACAGTTTTCTTTGCCGGGCGCTTCTCTGTATCTTTTGATTTCAAAACAATATAAATCCCCTCAATCAGGGCGTTGAAGTTAATGATGTTCATTCCGGCGTTCTGGTTATCACCAACTAGGACCTCAGTGTGTATAATGTCCCTTCCGGTGTCCAAGAGTTCCCTGCCGGTGTCATTGCCCTTTGTCTGAGGTGCTTGTATTGGATTTCTGCTCTCCTCTGCTCTTATTGGGATGGAACTTAAGCTGTGTTTCACATCTCTACTTCTTCACTGGCCTACTCTGCTTCGTCTTTCCAGAGGACCACAGCTATTTTGCCGTTATGTCCTACTTGACCTTTCTCTAGAGTCTGGCCTATCTATATGTTCTTGCCTTGGCCTTCGGTCACGTTCAGCTCGATGTTCTGTTCTCTCTGATTTGGACCCTCGACTCTCACGCCGTGGTGCTCCGTTCCTCTCAGATGTTTTGTGAGGTATATTTCCACCGTATATGTCACGGCGTCGATTCCTAGACCAATCTAGTAACAACCTTGACCTTTCTCTCTCTGCTTAGCATCGATAGTGTGGCCGACTTAGTGGCGAACTTGACCTCTTTTCTCTCTTCATGTAAATGAATTGCCAGCCGGTACTGGTCATGTACGAGCTCTCGCAACAATCTGTCTCTGACACCTTCCCAGCTCAATTTATGAAATAATTCCTTTGTTCATACAGCTTTCCCTGTGCCGTTCGAGCCCGCACCTGGTGGACTATGTCAGGAACATCTGCTTCAAAACGTTCCCTTTTTCACTCTCTTTTATTAGTCCTGTCGTGTGACATTTCTAAACAATAATCATAATTATGGCCTTAGCCCCTTATATCTTACCGGTTCATTTGAACTAAGGCTGGAACATTTTCTATAGCTTCCGTTTGAGTAACTCTTTACTCTGTGAAACCATTCTTCAGGAGAAATCGCACTTGATCCTAAATATCACAGGGCATTTCGTTTTGCGCAAACAATGTGACACAAATACTCTGCCAAAAACAACTGCTCCTGCATATCAAAATGACACCGCACACGAACTTCTGCATTTAATACAGCTAATGTTTTATGCTTGTCATTTATTTTAGAAACCAAGTTGTCTTTTGGCAGTTGCTAAACGTCGTTTGCAAAGTTTCATTAAAGCAACTTTCTCGAGCCTGCATGTTTATGCCATGTTTGTCCAGTAAACTGAGTGAAGGTTTGCTTTTCACAGGTGTTTTATACACTTCCTGTTTTAATAACCTTTGACACAATTTTAAAACAACCGGGCTAACAGTTAAAGCTGTAACTTTCATGTTTTTTGCAGTGACATGTATAATCACAGAGTTTCTATATTCTGCTTTAGGTTCAGAGGTATTGCAGACCACGTCAGAAATAGATGTAACTTTTGACGTATCAGCATCTTCTTGTACCGTCATACACTTCTTATAAATAGGAACATTAAGCATGGAACCAGAAATGAGTTGACATTCGTGATATCTTCTCGTTCTGTACTGCTTTCTCCAGTGTTTGACCCATCTTCTCTCTTTGCCAGGAAAACACTAGTAGGCTGGAACAAATTGTCATCTTCATCTGTCACCGTCATAACTTTTAAACGGATTTATATTTCGCTTATGCATTGATGACAAAAGTTGGCAAATTCTTTTATCTAAATGGTGATATAAATTTCTAAAATATTAATTAAGTATTTCCCCTAGCCATTTTGGTTTAAAATTTATCACCCCGTTTTCCCTGTGAAATGCTTATGGCGGTCTTAAATTGCTTCATTTTTTCAGTGATTTGTTGAAACATTTCGTCTTATATAGAGAAAACCATTTAAAGGATCGCTTATGCATTTGCAGCATCGGCAAGTGAAATATATAAGGAATAAAATGGTGCAAAAAGTTTATTACATAGTTTCCGATTTCACCTACCCATTGAATGATTTATAAACTGTAAACATGTAAAGTCTGACGGATCGGGTGTCCCCGTGGTTTCACGGAAATTATAGACTTGCATACGGAAATCATAATAAAGCTAGGCTGTTAAATATTGATTAACTTAGGGACCGTCAATATAGATTTTTAAATTGTTTGTTTCAATTTAATAACATAAATATGGTAGAAATGCCACCTTTTTTCTGCTTATTGTGTATTTTGGTGTGTTTTTTTTTTCAATTGTCACAGTTAAATGTATATATTAAACTGGCTTCTTTAGAGTATTTGCATTTTGACACCTTAAAGGCCCAAAGATGGGACATGTCACCTGTACGTGTTTTTATAAGTTATGGCTTCTATCAATTGTACCCTCCACTTGTCAAAAAAGTGTGAATATTGTTGTTAATTGCAAAAAGTGTGACACAATGGTCCCATACCTTTTCTGGTTATTAAAGTCGTGAGAGAGAGATTTTTGTACGTATGTTTTTAATTTTGAGATAAATTCAGTGTAAAATTATCTTTAAATAAAGCGACTGTCGATATTTTTTTATATCATGAATTATGAAATGAACACATTTGGAGAGAGAGAGAGAGAAAGAGAGAAAGAGAGAAAGAGAGAAATTTGTACTTATGTCTTTGAAAAATATTTTCATGTTTAGCTTTAATTCTGAGATAATTTCAGTGTAAAATTATCTTTAAATTCAGCGAGTGTCGAAATTATTTCTTATAAAATTTTATTTTACGTAATATTTGCTTATACTCGGATTTTAAGATTGCATTTTCAATTTGACAAAATAACCTTTTGCTTTGTTATGTTAAAATATATATGGAATCTAAATTTTCATCATCAATGTTAACACACTGTTTTTATTGCGCCATAAATTGGTTTAATCCGGATGTTGATTAGTAGGGGGTAATAAACCCCTCTTGTTCGATAATTTATTACCACGTTTTGACCAATATACGTGCTTCGGTTTTAAACTATGAACAATGACAAAACAACAGTCTTGTGTTAATAAAAACATTTAATCTAAGACTTTCATTTCATCTCTTTATATATTAACTAACTAATTAAGGTGTCAAACTGTCTTATACTATTTATGTAACATAACGAAAACATAATTTTAAAGTTCATTGTTGATTAAATGATTTATGAAATAAAAAAGTAATTTACACAATAATGATTTCTTAGGTCATTTATTATCACATTGCCCCTCTTCATTTTCTTTTAAATATTCTTTAAATCTAATGCAATAAATCAGTTAGTCAGCGCAATCTCAGAAAGTCAATATCATTTATCGGTACAATGATTGTGAAGAATGTAACTGTCCCACTTTAGCGCTAGCTTACATTATCGATTTTTGCTGACTAACTGATTTATGATTTATGACCCAGTAAACAGGTATAAAGGTAGCAACACAAAGGTATATTGTATTCGTGTTGAAACCAACTAATTAATGATATTACAGCGTTCCACCAAAGTGGAACACAAACAATTAATCATCAATAAAAAATCTTTAAAATTATCTTTATTTTACTTCAAACAAAAAAAGAAAGAAAGAAGAAAGATGAAAAAATCAGGTGCTACAGACGCTCGACAGTTCTGTTGAACACGGACGATGGTTCGAGATCACGTGACCCGAAAAACTTGAAAACGTACGGGAAACCGTATAATAAAACATATCAAAAGATTCGATCTAGATTATCGGTCAAGATCAATGTAGGATCGCCCAATGTATCCTACTGTATATAATATTTTAGGCAAATACGCCTAAAAATGCAAAATTTCAGGTTTGAGTGTGTCGGCCTAGTTTCCTGCGCAGATCACGAAAAATCGTAAAATGCACCTAAATTGCGCAGAATCCGGACCTGTCGTGTCGCCAATGAAGTGAAAATACCTAAAATTTACTTACCTCAACCGGTCCGCAATCCCATGTTTCTCGGTAGCTTGATGTCGATAGATTTCTATTCGCTCTTCACGATACGTCTATGTTCATTGTAGGTTGGTTGTTCCGGATATGACTTCAGCACTGGTTTCCGACGGGGCGCATAACATACACATTTAGGGCTGGTTCCACTTTCCAGGTTATACACCCATAAATTGGTCGTGTTAGGTTACACAACCCCAAAACTACCACAATAATCATTAATAAAATTTCAACAAATAGTATTGTGCAATAATTTTAAAATTATTATAGACTTTCATAAAGAGAATATTATAGGTTAAACACCACATACCTTGAAAAATGAATTAAATTTTTGTAAAAAGAACATTTAGAAATTATATGTTCTAGCATCAATATAGATGATTTTAGCACATATTAGTAAAATAGAATCATTTTAATATATTTAGCACCAAAAGTTGTGGGAAATACTCTAAAAATTGGTTATGATTTATGTCCCTTTGAACATTTACCTACAACCACACAGTCATATATATACAGTATTATAGTTACATACTCTACAGGTAACTTATAAAAATAACGTCAAAAAACATAATTCTGATTAATAGCATTAAGTGCTCTAATACATGTACACTTGTGTTTTAGTATCCAGTGTTTGCTCATGTCGTTTCATACATTTTATGCACTTAACAATAAAACTTGACCAAATTATGTTCAGTATTAATCTTAGAACAGTCTGCAAAATAAAATACATGTATAATTGTATATGAGAAACATCTGTGTCCAGTTTGCCTACAGATGCATTGCCTTGGGAACCATTAACTGATAACAAGAGGTCAAGTAAATCTCTGGGTTCATCAAGTTTACAAACTGCCACTGGAACCAGCTCTCTGATTGGTGGATTCAAAGCAGAGAGTGAATTGAAAACATCTTTATGTGTTTACTTTTATATGAATATTTTGGTAATGATATTTAGCTTCATTGTTTTTGGAAGAACAGACAAGTATCATTTGCTTTTTTATGATAATACTTGTGGATATTGATAGTGTATGAACTTTGATAAAACAGTGGGTTGTTTAGCATCAAAATTAAGGAAGTGAAGAAGCAACAGTATGCATAGGTAAGTTTAGACAGAAACAAAATTTTATATAAACACTTGATAATAAATAGTAACATTAGTTGATTTCAGCTGCTGCTACATTTAGTTATTATTGTTCCTTATGAAAAGATCACTGAAGTTAATTTTTCAAAATGATTTAAACTGCAATGTTCTTATGTAAAAGACAGTTATATACACTTTAGTTAGGTCGTTTACCTAGATACAGGTAATAAGAAATGCAAAAAAGAAGAATGTTAGTATTGCAACCAAGTATAAACTGTGAAACAACTAATTAAAATGCAGATGCACTTGTACCTGATCGATGTAATATCGGTATAAATTGTATGTTACTTTAGAATACATATAGAATACTATTCGATTAGAAGTTACCTTCATTCTGAAATAAATACTTGTACAATTATATATAATTGTAAGAAACGTTTTAGTTTAACTGACTCTTGAATTTCAGAATAAAGAAAAAACATATAATGGAGCATAATTATATCCTTGCAAGACTACCAAGGGTAACTGTATACAATGAATGTACATGTTTAAAACATATAAATTTAAATTAGTTTCAGAAGACAGTGCAGTCTTTAATTATGATACAAAATTGGTTTCTTAGTATATGATTTAATATTAATAATTACGTAACGGTATAAATTATATGTCCCCATCTCATGATAAGTGCAAAAAGTGTTTTGATGTCAGCATCTCTTGAACTGCTGAACTGACTTAAATTCTGTGAATAAAATGTAGCCTTTATTGAAATGCTGCACATTATCACATGGTACCTGTTTCAGGCTGCTCAGGTCAAAGTCACAAAGATTGGACTCTTAATTGTTCCTGAACATCTTTAAGTCATAGAAAACCCTTATGTCATATAGTTAAGAGTTGAGGTTTGGTCACATATAGTAGAGTAGGTATCAAGCGGGCGATATATCTTGGCACTCTTGTGTTATAATTTCCCTTTAAGGAAATCATTTATCTTGGCATAATTTCTTAATTATTTAAGGGAATTTTTATAAACTGCGAACAATTAAAAAAAGTATTTCCTAAGAACCATAAGCAACCAGCGACTGCCCCCAGCACGACAAATGACTTCTTTAGCAACCATTTACTTCCTTAGCTTCAATTTAGTCTGCTAGCAACCAATGACTTCCCCTAGCAACCAATGACTTCCCCTAGCAACAATTGACTTCCTTAGCAACCTTTAGCATCATCTTACAATCAGTGACTTTCTTAGCATATATTTACATCCTTAGCAACTAACAACAGTTGTGTTTTGCAATCACTGACTTTCAAGTGCTGACCAGTGATTCCCTTAGCAACCACTGTCTTTCCATAGCAACGAGTGATTTCCTTATTCAAGTGCACTGGTACTTAAGTTAGCGATAAAGGGCTATCATGGCCCTCTTGTTTAACAAAGAGTACTGTGTTTCAATAAAAACTGAAACACTTCAAACACAATTTATTATCAAGTATTACAAGAAGTATGTAAAAAAATAATGTAGACGACAAAGAGGCCACAACGGTGCCTTGTCAGCATGAAAATTTGTCACAATATTTGTGTTTATGTTTTTAAGATCATGTAATGATGTATGATCGGGTCAAAATAAGTTAATCAAAATGATTACAGCTTAAGCAAATGAACGGAGGGACAGACAATAAGGTAAATACAGTATAACCCTCTTTCACTTTGTTTGAAAGAGTATAACTATATGTGTGTCATAATTACATAAACTGCAATACGGAACATCAAATTCAGTACTAATTTACTTCAAGTAATGGTGACAGCTTCGATATGGTATTTTTACTTACAGGTGACCAAGCCCCAACACAATTTGATTAAAATACAACTGATGCCAAGGGAAATAACTATAAAACAGGAACATAATTTGGTGAAGGGCTGTAATATGACAGACAAGAACATACCAATATGTACAAGCTGCTTTCCAGTCAGATGGCTCTTGTACATACCAGTTCTATTTCGTACAAAGTCAGTAAAAAATGGAAGTGAAACTCTGGCGATCACAGAAGGAGACAATCAGTATATTCTGAAAAGGATAGTTTGAAATGCCAAATTAATACTTTCCGTCATGAGCATGAGATTAAGATCAAAATATCCGTCACCGAATGTAACCGTTTTGATGGGAACAAGTCTCTACCAGACCGTTTTTTCTTGCATGGTCCAAATTACCGGAAATCAAGATCCGATATGCAAGAAATTTAAGTGTGACTTTTAAAGGGGAAATGGGTATAGATGAGTAAAAATCACACATCATTTTGTTTTAAATGTTAAGTATGTTGACTAAAAATTGAAAAAAATCAAGTGAATCTCTCTTTTCATTTTAAAGTTGTTTTCATTTAACACCCAATGTTAGCTCACCTTAGCATGAAGTTCACAAAGGTGAGCTATTGTGATCGCCTAGTGTGTGTTGCCTGTCTGTTGTCTGTCCACACTTAACCTTGTGTATGCAATAGAGGCTGCATTTTTCACTGGATCTTTGGGACACTTAAACAGGATGACTGCCTTGATGAAATCCAGGTCAGATTTGAGTAAGGGTCAACTGGGATTAAAAACTAGGTCAAGGGGTTTAATCATAGAAAAACTTTCGTTTATGCAGCAGAGGCAGTGCAATAGAAGTTGTTATTTCTATTGGAGGAAACATTTGTGTTGTCGAAAATTACCAACACAAATTACAAACACATTACAATTACTATACATGTACTAGGCTACTGGTAAAACCCTTGGAACATTCAAGTAGTACTTGAAGGACCACAACAGTATGTATGACATAGTCATTATATAGTTGTACAGTGGGTATGTAACACAATCAGTTTGTATTACACAGTAGGCATGTGACACAGTCAGTATCTGATACAGTAGTTTTGTGACAGAGTCAGTATGTGTGATTATTACAGTAGGCATGTGACTCAGTCATTTGGTAGTTCAGTAGGTATATACTTTGTAACAATATGTATGGTATACCGTATGCAGTGCAAAGTAAGTATGTGGCACAGTCAATAACTAATGCAATAGGTTTGTAAAAAGGTCAGTGTGTTTTACACAGTCAATATATAGTACATTAGGCATGTCACAGAGTATTCAGGTATAACCGTAGGTATATGATACAATCAGTTTGTGTAACACAGTCAGTATATGGTACAATAGGTATGTGACACAGTTGGTATATAAAGAAGTATGTATTTGACACAGTCTGTATGTGTGACGCAGTATAGAGTACAAGTAGGTATTTGCTAAAGTCTGTATGTATGACTCGGTCTGTATATAGTTAAATAATGTGATAAAGTAAGTATAGAGGCGAGTAGGTATGTGACACCGTTGGTATGCACTACAGTAAGAATTTTACACAGTCAGTATTTAGTACAAAGTCAATATGTGATACAGTAGGTATGTGACACAGTCAGTATAAAATAAAGTTGGTATGTGACGTTGTATGCGATATTAGCCAAAATTATGTGTGTATTAATAATAGGACGGCCAATTAAATCCCTAAAGCTTATTTCCTACTGGGTCCTGATAAATATCTGATAGCTAAGATAACTTAAAAATAAAATAAAGAAAATGACTTTGGTTTATGGAAGTTCATATAAAAAGGCATAATGGTTATGGAGAATTTAGTTATAGGTATGTTGGTAAATGTTTCTTTGTGTTACAAACAATTCTATTTCATTTAATGTAAAGTGCATTAGAATTAAAACAAAACTTGTTCAATCTATCATGAATATATAAACCAATTGGACTAAGAGATATTAGCAACGCAACATCTAATAAGTGGCAAATTACAGCTTTCTTGGGTTGTCCAATTTTATTTATATGTTTTATATAAACAATTCATAGTTTTTTAGATATGACATGTAGATTTTTGTGAGCCAATTAAGTTAAGCTATCATCAGCATATCGAGGGGTCAAAGCAAAACTATCCTATCTGCTTCTAATTCTATATACACTTGAAGGCTTGAAAAGGCTTGAAGTCACAATAAACATTATTAACACAAACATTTTGCTTTCTACCTATTGGATGTGACATGCATCAAACTATATTTAACACCAAATAATTTAAGTTTACCACATAATATATGGTATTCTGTGTCAAATTCTTTCTGCAGCTATTTCTTAACCATACCGGTATCAAGATGTTTGGCATTGTGTAAAGTTAATGTTTAAGACATGCATCAGTTTTAGGAGTTCATAAATCATGACTGTAATTAATATAACAAATTGTTAGAATCATTTTTTTAGCAAATGTACATACACACATTTTTCTAAGATTTTTGAAACAATGCTTTAAATACTAACTTGCTCTAGTTACCAACATCAATGTTTCAAATGTCTTAGTACCTTGTATACAAAAGATTATGAAACGTGTTTCATTACAAAAGTGTTACCTTTTTGTAAAACTCATACAACAGAAGAACTAAGATCAAATAATCTACTTGGATTTGATAGTTTACTAACAAGTTTGGGTGCAACACTTGTTAAAAACACTGTTAAAATGGTTGGCAATTTCCTTAGGACAATAACTATTTTCACCTGTGATGTGTTCAAATGCTTTTCACATTTCATATGATGTTTCAAACTGAGGGAAGTATACACATTTAAATAGCTGTATGCGCAGTACATTTAGGACAATATGACAGTGATGCAGTAGATGAGTCCATTATGTGTATGAGTGAAATCCTTTGGGTACACAAATATCTATTACGTCACTGTCACATTGTCCTTAATGAACACTATACTTCATATTGCAATTTTCTGAACATAGTAGATACAAGTTGCAGAACAATGTGTGTGTGTGTGGGGGGGGGGGGTAATCTGGTGTCCAGCAGGCGAGGTTTGTAAGTAGACGTTAGTCCGACTCTTCATGTTAGCAGCGCCTGTAAAATAGCATGAAGGGAAACGCCTCGTCTTTTCATGCGATGACAAATTGAGCGTGTGTGTTTGCCAGACGAGGCTCTCCAAACCCAAGTGCCCGTCGCATTATATTCGTGGCATTGTGACTTGAGTGCGCTGTGTGTCATTGTGCTTATTGCTAGCCTGTCAAACATTCACATTATCAATTTCATCGACAACTAGCTTTCCTATCACTCACCATCCACTCGGCGTCTGTAATCCGTCCGTCTGTCCAAAATGTGGTCCTACTTCCGCGACATCTTCTGATAACTAAATAAAATTTTTGTTCAAACTTTACTTGGATGTTTTGGGCGATTTTGTTTGATATTTGTTATGAAAATGAATTCCATGCAATTCTTTTGATTTACGACAAAAGGGAAAACCTTTTAATCATCTTGTCCAAAAGTATAATTCTTTGTCAGTATTTCACTGCACAACATGGTATTTCACGTTGTATAAATGTTGATGACAGATATATGAACAAAAATAATCCCTGAAACGTCATACATTTTAAGTCAAGTATTATCGTTCTTGCAGGTGGACTTAAATTTTATTTTTTAATAACAATTTCGGCTCATAAAATAATGCTTGCTGAAAATTGTTAAACTAGTGTTTTCATTGCAGCAAAATTAACACAATTTTATATTACTTTCTGGTAGGCAATCTACTTGATTTATTAAGTATACGAAAAGTGCATGCACGTGGAGGTCAACTGTCTACGTGGTTTCGTGTTTAAGTCGGTCGCCTGCGGGCGAACGCCGTAATAAAAACGAGAACATGTGGCATGAATCCGGTCACCAGATACACCTAGCGGCATATCTGTTTTAAAGCTGCCTGTCCTAGTTACCTTATTTTGTTGTTAAACTTTAGCGTGAACTGATCTGTTTCATATTGATTGTTAAGGTATATACACTCTTTGATATGTTCAAGTAAAAAATGCATGTTAAATTCCAGTTACGAACAAGAGTTTAGCTATTGGTTATATTTAGAAATTATTTATTTGTTAAATAAAATGTCATATATATAAACTCTAACTAGTTCTGGTCGTGGTCAGTAATTTGTTTGTATTGCATTAGTACAATGTACAGGCGGCAATTTCCCATATTTAAGTAGGGCTGATACTTTAATAATGTATTATTTCAATAACTAAATTATATTTGTCGTGGAACAGTTTGCATACATATATCCCGGAGATACGTAAGTCAGATATACCCAGAGTACGAACCTCGGGGTTGTAGCCACCCTTTTAAGTGACCTTGTCCTGAGAGGTTAAGTACATATACCCCCCGTAACTCCCAGTACAGTTTCGGCTGCACTTGCATTATTCTGAACATACCTCGAGGGTTGTAGTCACGGGGTCGGCTTTGGATGTAGCTATTCTCCAATATCAAGGGTTTACGTACTTCAAAGTAGTGGTAGTTTATATCTTTGCTTTCGTGATGATAAGCACAATCATGTCCAAATGATTTAAGTACAATAGTGCATTTTGTCGTTTCCTGAAATTAAACATCGCAGAGAGATAGGCATTGTTTTACCAGAATACATGTAGCTGAAATATACAAATATTTTTGTTTATGAAAATAGAATTTCATAGATTGTTTTGTTTAAATTATGTGTAAAACTGGTAAAGTTCCCATCACGTAAACAATTGAATTTGTACATTATTGGCCAAAACCGACCGGAGTCAGTATTTTAAATTTGAAAAGCCGACCTTATATTATGCCTGACCTGATGATTCCGCTATACAAAGTTTTTATCTTTAAAAACAAGGCAATTCGTTTGCACATACGACCGTCTTTTAGTACTTAAGTACTTTGATTAATCAAGTAGATTGCCTTCCTAGCTGCTGTAATCTCACAAGAGTCTGGCAATACGAAAAAAGTTGCCCAAGTCCGTCGTCTTTGTAATATAGTTAGAGCAATATTCAAAGGTTTACATTAAGTTTTGTATATCAGATAATTGTTGAGAAGAAAACTGCAGTGCCCGCTTAATCGTATTCATGTCAGTAGTCTTATCACAGGTCGAACTGTTCAGTATATGCTAAAAGCTCACGGTATTCCTTCAATACGATTTTCCACAGGTTTCACACTTCTTTTTGTGGTATTTTCCATGTTCCCTCATTGTGGTGCACTTATGGTGAAAGTGACATTAAAACGGGAAAATAATTTTGAAGGCAATATTATCTTTATACCGCAGAACTAACTTTAATCATTCAAGGTATTCTGTCTGAAAATACATGACATTTAGCAAAAATTACAAGTGTGAATAAATGACAGATTTTATAATTCGCGAGACAAAATTAATCATAAAGAAAGATCAATATTTTGACCTGTGCTTTTAAATACAGACTATCTATCATATTTTACCCAAACCATGCTAAGTAAATTGAATAAAAGTCTCAGTAATGAATCAATTAATTGTTATTAACACGAGGTAAATTGATAACGAAATGCCCTTAACATGATATTGTAAGAAGATCCTGCCTTTGGGACCAGTCCTTATCTTTATCAGACTGCACATCCCTGCGAACCGTTCATTATCACCACTTTTTGCTATACAGTCATTACAATCCCTTTGTTTGACTATAATTGTCATTGACAAAAGCCAAGAATGGACAAATCAATGTTTGAAGAATAAGCAGGCTAGGTGTTCAAGCTTTTTGTCTCTAAAATTGAGTAAAGTGTCAAGTTATGTACCGGTAAATAAATCACTCAAACTGATATCGCACATGCTACAGCCTGGTATTTCTGCTACACACAAGTCCATTTAGTGATATATACAACAAAAGATAAGACATATTTTACTTCATTATTCAAATAACAGGGTCAGATTTTGAAATGAGTTATTTTAAAAATAATTGTGTATCATTTTATTTCAATTGACATGCTTACATTTAAAAAAAGTTCCCATACTTCAGTCATACTTTGTCATTTAAACGCAAAGCCATGACTATAATTTGCAAAATAAAATGTTACTCCATGTACTACCTACATTAAAATTTTATTGTAACATTGTAAGCGTGTTCATAGATACATTTGCATGTTTCAACTAGCTGTTATCAATGATGTTCTTTGTCCTTTATTGTGCAAGTAGCTTATTAGTACATTTTGCGCCTAATGCAGATCATGACCGTGCAGGCTGATCAAAATCTGCACTGTTTACCTTTCAGTCAGTAAATGTTCAGTAAAAGTTAATATTACTCTCTAAATTGTAAGATTTTAAAACAAAATGCAATTACTATATTTTTCTCTAATTTGTTGTAGAAAAGAGCGTCTTCCTGTACAGTGATGAGGGTAGCTCAAAAGACCAAGATATGAAAACAACAAAAAAACAGAAAATCAATGCAATATGTTTACTGAAGGATTATATGGTGACCCAGATGGCTGTTACAGTTTAGAAGATGAATTTCTGAATTGTGGGTTTGATTCATCATACCTTGGTAATGAGACTGGACATGAAATGCTTAATGGTTTATTTTATAGTTTCATTGGAATAAACAAAATAGCAGGAAACCAAAAATAACAAATAAAGATAATTGTTAATTAAGGTTTGACAATGGGACAATTCATGTACGGACAACATACGGATAACATTAAAAAAGACTTTTGCTGAGTTGCCTTCACAGAATATACTCATATTTGAAATTAATGTACATTGCTATATTGAAGACAAGGGAAAATCAAAAGTAAAATCATCAAATTGAGAGCCCACAAGAAACATCATTCGGCCAGACAACATCCCTTTTTCCCAAGTTGCAGCTAAAGTGGTAATGTTATACTAGCTGTAACTTTGTTTTCAAATACATATAAGAGGAGTCATTTAAACTCTAGAAAAGTAGCTGCTGATCTGGTAGACTTTTGGACTATGTAACCGACTCTGTTTTGTCATTGTGGTTGTACTGACTAGAATACGTTTAAACAGTTTTTAAAGTTTATTGGAATTTGTCAATGCGTTTCCCCTAACAATCTCTTGAAATAACATCTTGAAACGATATCTTGAAACGACTTGAAACGATAGACTGAAAAATAAACAAAGAAATACACTAAATTTCCATGTCATAAAAACCAACACATTAATACAGTGATGTACATTTGTCAAAGAAAGATAACTCTGTTAAGCATATTCCAAAAATTTGTAAGATTTGCTTCCCTTGGAAATAATCTAAACATGGAAGTTACTTACATGATGTATCTAGACCAAAATAAATTACTTAAAACTGCATAAAAGAATGCCTAGCAACTAGAAATATCGATAAATAAACAGAAATTACACTATCAAACCTTTCAAGATGCTTAACATTTTTCGTAATGCAAAACGCAATGGGTGGGGTAATAGAAATCCCCGCAAAGGCAATAATTAGCCTAAATACATGTAGTGAACAATGCAAAAATAGAAAACAACTCTATCCTTACCAAATTAAGATTGTCCCATAGTAAATCAGTACATGTAATGACTAGAAAATACGATATTTTTCCTCGAAAAACAAGTCATATGCTTTTTACTAAAAAACTTTACGAATACGGTCAGCGACTACTAAAATATCGTTGTCATCTATTTTAACAACCCTATATACGTAGGTGGCACCTACATCCCAGCCCCCTAATTGTTTAACAATTACAATCCTACCGTGCAAACCTGATATACAAACTTCAAAACTTTCCGCAAAAAATTTTGACATCAAAAACAGTAGTGAAATGATTGCTAAATCACAATTCTTACAAAAATAACAATTTTACAGCATTTTAAGCAAATGTACATGTTATAATATGGCATCTAAGAATGAAATAACATACATAAAATTCAAGACAATGTATGAAGTATGTCTGATCAAGAATCATTAATCAGTATCATAATATGAAGTAATTATTACGATATGAGTCTTTAAAGCGAAATACTGAATATTCAACAGATAGCACAAGTCTATATAAATGTACACAGTTATGGCTTAAGCTTTAGCCATGCATAGTTAAGAACTGTCACTCATCCATTTCAAGGAGCAAACACAACTTGTCAATAGGACGGTCCAAGTATGTGCCATGGGCAGTTTTAACCCTAACTCGTCTAACGAACCCTAGTCTGTCAGGCATAGCTGCCACAACCCTGCCCAAAGGCCATGAGCCTCTCGGAGCGTTCAAATCCACAATTAGCACGATATCCCCCTCTTTAAAGTTTCTTTTTCTATTATGCCATTTTGCTCTCTCTTGAAGGAGTGATAAGTATTCGTTGGTCCAGCGGGACCAGAACAAGTTAGCCATGTATTGCACTTGACGCCAACGACGCCGACAGTAATTATCAGTTTTCACAAATACACCGGGTGGTAAGTTTGGATTGCGCTTCAACAACAAGAGATGATTTGGTGTCAAAGCTTCAAGATCATTATGATGATCAGAATTTCTACTTATTGGTCTACTGTTAATGATTGATTCAATTTCACACATTAATGTATGCAAACCTTCGTCAGATAAGGTCTGCTGTTTAAGAACACTTTTCAAAATTTGTTGTACCGATCTTATCATTCTTTCCCATACTCCACCATGATGAGATCCTGCAGGCGGATTGAACTTCCAGTCAACGTCCTTTTGCCGTAACGTATCCTGAATACGATTTACGTTCCATTCTTGAATTGAAGCTTTAAGCTCCCTTTCCGCACCAACGAAATTACTACCATTGTCAGACCTGATAGTAGTAACTTGACCACGACGCGCGATAAAACGTCTTAAAGCATTTATATAGGAATCAGTATCGAGCGAAGCAGCCACTTCAAGATGAATAGCTCGACTGGTCAAACATGTAAATAATACGCCGTACCTTTTCACTAAACTTCGGCCTTTTTTGACTTCGAATGGTCCAAAATAGTCAACACCAACCCGAGTAAATGGTGGTTCATCAGGAGTAACCCTGTCTCTAGGCAAATTCGACATCTTTTGTTCTCCGACACTTGCATTTTGACGCCGACAAACTACACATTTTGAAATCACCTTCCTTACCGCGGATGGCCCATTTATAAGCCAGTACTTTTCACGGAGGACTGATAATGTATGATTTCGACCAACATGATTCAAACGTTCATGATTTTTTCTTAAAATCAGTTTAGACACGTCATAATTTTTAGGTAGAATGACTGGATGTTTACGTTCTTCAGGCATTCCGGAGTCTTGTAAACGGCCTCCAACGCGTAAAAGCCCATCTTCCATAACAGGGTCTAAATTTCGTATGACACTGTTTCGCTTTAATCTAGATTCATTGCTTGTCAGTGTTTCAATTTCTTCCGGAAAGGCACATTTCTGGGTGTAACGTAAAATACTCATTTCCGCGTGCTTCAAATCGTCAACCGTGACATATGGTTTCTTTTCACTAATGCTAGGAACTGCAACACTAACCCCTTTTGCCTTAGCTCTGTGAAGAAGTTTCTCGCGAATCTTTAAGATCCATGCTACAGCCCTTTTCAGTTTATACCACGACGAGAAATATGACATCAGTTTATCGAGCACTTCACGTGCAGCTGGTGACAGTACGTTGTCAGCGCGAGATTTCACAAAATTAACCTTTTTTACTTTTGGATCGTCATTTGATATCGTTTGGTTCACGCGATCTGCGGGCCATTCACTTTCATCTTTCCATAGGAAGTATGGTGCTACGATCCAGCTCTTGTTTAACTCGTCTACCGTTATGCCCCTGGAGGCGATATCGCCAGGATTTATCTTGGTTGGAATATAGCGCCATTGCTCAGGATTTGAACCATCATGAATCACAGAAAGTCTGTTAGCCACAAAGGTCTGGAACCTTGCAGAACTGTTTTCAATATACCGTAGTACAGCCATACTATCTGTCCAAAACACGGATTCGTCTAATTTAATGTCAATTTCTGACTTTAACATCTTGTCAGTTCGCACCGCGACTGTTGCTGCCGTAAGCTCCAATCTAGGTACCGTTATTTGCTTCATTGGAGCAACGCGAGATTTGCCAATCACAAAGGCACAGTGAACACGATTTTCTTTATTGAGTAATCTTATGTAACTGACGGTACCGTAGCCAATCTCACTAGCATCCGAGAAGTGATGCAAAGTAGCCAACTTTACCTCACCGAAACCTGCTGGTTTCAGGCATCTAGCCACGGAGAATTCGGACAATTTGTACATGTCATTGATCCAGAGAGCCCATCTTTTCGCTAGTTCATCAGGAACTGGGTCGTCCCAGCCTAGATTCAATGCGCAGAGAACCTTGAGTATGTTTTTGGCATGTAACATTAACGGAGCCAGAAAGCCAAGCGGATCATATACGGAACTTAGCATCGAGAGCATGCCGCGTCGCGTTAATGGTTTGTTCTTAATGTCAATTTTGAAACAGAACTTGTCAGATTCTACACACCACTGAATACCTAATGCGCGATCAGTTGGCAAAGTGTCATAGTTCAGATCCAGATCAACAGCTCTATCGCTACATGGAATGGTTGACATCACGTCACGACTCGAGGATAGCCATTTATGAATACGAAAGCCGCCCTGTAGTAAAACGTGTTGAAGATCATTTACCAAAGATTTCGCAACTTCAACATTTGGCACTGACTTGAGGCAATCGTCAACATAGAAATTTCTTAGTATTGTCTTAGTCACTTCGTTGTCATGGTTACTACCGTGATCGACCGCGGTTTCCCTCAAAGCATAATTGGCACAACTCGGGGAAGATTTAGCGCCAAATAAGTGAACAACCATCTGGTACTCGACAACTTTCTTGTTTACGTCCCCATCTTCGAACCATAGAAATTTCAAGAAGCTTGCATCACTCTGATTAACGCGAACCTGGTAAAACATGCTTTCAATGTCACCCATAATAGCAACTTCTTCCTGACGAAATCGTAGTAAAGTACCCACGAGTGTATTAGTCAAATTGGGTCCCTGCAATAGCTCGTCATTTAGAGATGTTCCTTGATAGCGCGCCGAACAATCGAAAACAACCCTTAACTTATCTTTCTTTGGATGACGGACCGGGTGATGTGGCAAATACCACTCTCGGCCTGGTTGATCTACGTTATTTTCAGGGACTGGCTGAGCATAACCCTTTTCAATGACTTTGTCCATGAATTCGCGATATTCACCGTAAAGCTTACTGTCCCCTTCAAAGCGATTTTTCAAAAGTGCAAGACGATGGTATGCAACTTTCATGTTATTTGGCATTTGTATGTCCTTAGACTTGAACGGCAAGTTTATAACATAGTGTCCATTTTCTAACTTGGCAGACCCTGCCACTATATCTAGAAACTGTTTATCTTCTCGCGAATGCTCCTGGACATCGTCTATGATTCGTTCACTAAAATCTAAGTTAAAGTTATCTCTCACTTGTTGGTCTAGACTTGTCTGAACAAAGTTACAGGACACTGAGAATGCATTTGAACATTCAAGATCGTTATCACCACAGTTTATAGGACCATAAATTGCCCAACCAAATATTGTTTTCATCGCAAACGGGCTATTGTCAACACTAGGAACGACTTCCCATGGTTCGAGCGCTCTCGGTACGTCAACACCGATCAGGATTTCAACTTCGGAATCGATCTGGTCTAACTTAATATCTTTCAAATGAGTCCATTGTTCGAGTTCTGCGTTTGTTATCCTATCTCTCGACGATACAGGTAAACTTGGCTGTGAATACACTTTCGGTAAATCAATGACCGTGGACAAAATTTCTAAACCTGTAACAGCGAGACAGTTATGAGTTTGTTTTTCAGTGATTGTTTGAATTGTAACTTTCCGCCCTTTGCCAGTGACATTTAATTTATCAAGCAAATTTTCTGCACAAAATGTAGAAGTGCTACCCGTGTCAAGAAACGCATATGATTCTACAACGATGTTGCTGTCCTTAGATTTTATCTTAACAGGCACAATGGGCAACACTTGTCGATATCCAGCCCCCATAGCCGTAGCCCCTGAGGTTGTTGTGACTGTTGGTTCTTGGGCATTTGATACTGGGCGCGGATCAACGTGTAATATAGATGGGTGGGTCCCACTGCAACGACTGCATGTTAGTTTTTTTCGACATACCGATTTTTGATGTCCCCTCCGTAAGCAACCGTAGCACAAACCCTTTGACTTCAGAAAGTCATATCTTGCCTTAAGTGGTTTATTATTCAGTCCCGTACACGAACTTATCCAGTGATCCCTTTCACAGAAGTCACATTTTGGTGTCGGACTAGAATTTATTTGTGTATTTGTTCCTAATGCCTTTCGCTGAAGCGGACGATGTTTGTTAGCTGCAGCACCACCGGTACCTTGTTGAGACATTACAGACTTCCCGTATAGAGGGTCATTTGCCTTTTTGGCCTCTCTGCGAACAAAGTTTACTAAGTTTTCAAACTTGACTGCTTTACTATTTTCTTTTAAGTTGTAAACTGTATTTTTCCACCTCTCTTGTAATGAATACGGTAATTTTTTCACAATTGACTTAATGTTTTCTGGATATTCAAGTACGCGTGCAGCATCTACGTTTTCAACTGCATACTGACACTCCATTAAAAATATGCTGTACGAGTCCAGTGCCTAAGAATCGTCCTGTACAACAGGCCATTCTAATGCCTTTTTAACGTAACTATTGGCAACAACGTCAGGGTCTCCATAGCGATCCTCAAATTCTTTCATGGTAGCATTATATCCCACTCTCGCGTTTAGATGTGAATATCCCAAGGCTATCTTATAGGCTTCACCTGTGGTAAACTGGAGTAAGTAGTTCATTTTTTCATCATGCGAGTCAGTGTTTATATTCACTTTCGCATCAAACTGTCTGACGAATCGTTTATACTCCATTGGATTTCCCGTGAATTTTATAATTTCTACTTTAGGCTTGTTCAGTTCCTGCGTCATTTTAAGAAGCCCATTTTCAGATTCATGCACAATTTTGATTGGACTTTCAGGAAGTACGGATTTCTCCTTTTGCCTTGTAACTTTAATGTCGTGCTCAACTTCATCGTCATAAAGCATACTCTTTTCAAGATCTTCTATAACCTTTGATTTTGCGTCACTAACGCGAATTTCAGTTTTTAATTTCAACCGTTCTTCCTTGAACTTTAACTTAAGTTTTTCTTCTTCTAACTTTTCCTCTTCTTCTAAGGCAGCTTGACGCTCTAATATTTCAGCCTTTCGTGTCGATTCGCGCAATTTGGAAGAAGATAATGTCGACATACTGCTTCTGTTGCTCCTTCCAGAAGAACGTGAAATTCGGGATCTCGTGTCATCTGGTTTATTATTTGAGAACCAAGAATATATAGACAGTTTAATATTTTCAAATCTGTCCCTTTCGTGCTTCAGTTGACTCTGATCTATTTTAATCGCTTCAGGTGACAATAATGCCTGGTAACTAGTGTTAATTTCTAGGAACTTTTCATACAAGTTCAGCCACTTGGAATGTTTGTCTTTCACAAGATTTACATCTGCCGATTTCGCGGTTTCTAAAACTTTCTGTAATGTTTCACTTTCTGCTAGTAATTCCAACAGAATGTCTTTTCGGCGGTTTGATAGTTCATGGTACGTAGAGGGTAACGACAAATGTCCTCTATTAGCCTCTTCTTCAACTGGATCTTCCTCTCCGGATGACATTCTGTTCTTAATTTGTCTATTGATGTACTGACGTTTAAACAGTTTTTAAAGTTTATTGGAATTTGTCAATGCGTTTCCCCTAACAATCTCTTGAAATAACATCTTGAAACGATATCTTGAAACGACTTGAAACGATAGACTGAAAAATAAACAAAGAAATACACTAAATTTCCGTGTCATAAAAACCAACACATTAATACAGTGATGTACATTTGTCAAAGAAAGATAACTCTGTTAAGCATATTCCAAAAATTTGTAAGATTTGCTTCCCTTGGAAATAATCTAAACATGGAAGTTACTTACATGATGTATCTAGACTAAAATAAATTACTTAAAACTGCATAAAAGAATGCCTAGCAACTAGAAATATCGATAAATAAACTGAAATTACACTATCAAACCTTTCAAGATGCTTAACATTTTTCGTAATGCAAAACGCAATGGGTGGGGTAATAGAAATCCCCGCAAAGGCAATAATTAGCCTAAATACATGTAGTGAACAATGCAAAAATAGAAAACAACTCTATCCTTACCAAATTAAGATTGTCCCATAGTAAATCAGTACATGTAATGACTAGAAAATACGATATTTTTCCTCGAAAAACAAGTCATATGCTTTTTACTAAAAAACTTTACGAATACGGTCAGCGACTACTAAAATATCGTTGTCATCTATTTTAACAACCCTATATACGTAGGTGGCACCTACAGTGGTTTTCTCCTGCTTTTATCATTATATTTATTCTATTCAAAATTACAAGTGGAGGAAATCCAGGAGAAAATAGTTATTGTCTAACAAACTCATCCATTTGAAGATTTAACTAAGAGTCAACAATTGCTTTACATAAAACTGGAACGTAATGTGATTCAAACTGTCGAAATAAGACGTTCTAAGAAAGCTTAAAGTATATTTCTTGGTAGCTGTATACTTTTTTTGTATGAACTTCCAAACATAAGACTCAAAATTAATCTGATATTAGCGAAACTCTCATAGTAATATGTATTCAAGAATGATCCTGCGGAACTCAATATAAGATGCAGTGCCGGCTACCTAGACCAAAAGCCTATGAAGACGTGTCCGGCTACCTAACTACTGCCTTCGTTTAAATGTTTTGATATTAATTAAAAAGTTAAAAGTGATCCTTTGCCTTCCATTCTAGCTTTAGCTAAATGGTAGAGCTGTTATGGGGCAGTAATTGCGCGTTTGCATCATAATACAAGGGTCATGGGTTTGATTACTTCAAAGGAAAATTAAGAAAGAAGTATACTTATGGCAAATTTGGCAAGACCGCACATCTCTCTTCGAGGTTGAGTCCATCTGTAGTGAGTAGGGGTGCGCGATAAGACCGGTATATTACAATTCTCTTGACGTGCGATACGTACCGTACCGGTATGGTTTCACCTCGTACTGTGGTATTTTTATGTAAATGAAAAACTGCAATTTCTCCGTCATTTCTTAGCTGGGTGCTTTTTCTGTGACGACAATGACTATCAGTGATAATCGGCGGTATATAATTTGATTTCAAAAGCCAAACAAATAAACTTTAATGACTCTGTCCAAGGAAGTGTAAATACTTTAAAGTATAATTTTAGAAATAATAAGTGTTTCCCTGTGTTTTGTTGTTCAATAAAATACAGTAGGGGATTTAAACGGATAGCAGAAGTAATTTTTTTTTTGCATTCAAACGACTGACTGTATTTAGATTAGCAATACAATGTTGGCACATATTTATTATTTCGATCCTAACACGTCATTTTCAATGATTTTCTTTGAAAACTATCCCGAACTGTTTTCAGCTTGTATAAGTACATCATTGTAACCCTAAAACGTGAAATGCGTTTGGACGTGCTTGTTTACTCATGTCACGCAATTACATCATTTTTCGGCAAGTCGCCCCTGGGTAAACATGCTGTATTTTGTCGTAAAATAAAAAACAACCATTTCCTTGTTTATATAGGAAACACAGCCATTCGTGTTAGAATTACTCATAATATATTACAATACGTATCGCAATTCAGTGGCACGTTTCGCCATTTATTGTGATACGAAAAGTCTGGCAATAGCCATCCCTAGTAGTGAGTCTCGAAAGCGATTAAGTTGTAATCAATAATATGTTAATTTAGAATGAATTAAATAATCTAAAGTTAATTGACCCAGAAAACATGGCCATAAAGGTTAATCTTAGTTTGAGATCTGAAATCATATGACCGAGCAGGTTTTAAATTAATTAAATATATATCTGCTGGTAATATTGTTCATTGTTACATTATAGGAACATTGGAGATGCTTAATTTGTTCTGCCTATCACAAGGCCTTCTTTCCTCACTCTCCATCTTTGTGGAAATGTTCCCGTTTACTTTTCATAGTTTATGATGAAAACGCGGAAGTAATGAAGTAACACACTGGTTGTAATGTAATAGTTCTATTACAGTGATTGAAACATAGGTATGCGCATTCGCTGCCCGGTAAAAAAAAACGAAAAAACGCCGGAGCTCGCTTTTTACGCATGCGCATTTGCTTCCCCGGTAAAAACGGATTAAAACGAAGCAACTCGCTTTATACGCATGTGCAGTGCAATCAGCCGTTTTTCGACGGGGCGAGCCGAAATAAGTTTTGTTTCGGAAAGGGGCGAAAAACGCGTACTGCTCGCGTTCATCTGCCGAAAAACGGAACAGAAACATGAGCGCTACTGTACTTATATATCCACGAACACAAAACTGACGCTAAGTGTTAATTACATTTTCCGTCATTGCCCTCAACATTAATTGGTACATAGTCGATGGTCTGTATATTTATTCTATATAATCTTAGGTGGTTTTCACTATCGATGTATTAAAAATGCAAGCAGAAAAAGTCCTGTTTCGGAAACGGGCGAAAAAACGCGTGCTGCTCGCGTTTATCTGCCGGAACAAAAAAGTGAGCGCCACTGTACATGTATATCAACGAACATAAAACTGACGTGTTAATAACATTTTCCCGTCACTACGCTCAACATTTATTTGTACTCGATGGTTTGTATGTTTTTTTTTTTATATAATCCTGGGTGGTTTTCATTATCAATGTAATATTGAGTCTATAGCTTTAAAATAATTTCATTTAGACGGAAGAATTACTTGTACAACGCTTCACTGAAAATGTATTGACTGATTGGTAAACAGTACATAATATGATCAGGTTGGATGAATGTTCTTGCTAATTTTGTAACTAACTAGTCGCAAAAACAAAATAACTTGCTACTACATGTAGCAGAGTAACGATTAAAAATATGATTGGCAAATTCAGCCAGTTGCAACAGTCATTGAACCGAAACTATTAGTACATTAGTTGATAAATAACTTCAATGTAGCAAAGTATTGGAAAAGGTCGTTCAAACAGATAATACTCAATCCTATGAAAAAAAAATCATTTCTTCAGAACTTCGTCAGTATCCTCATGAAACGAAGATTTTTATTGAATTACTTAAACAAATCAAATGTTGTCCTTATTATGACAGCAAACAGTGATATAAACGAATGGAAGAATGGTGGTTTACGGTATATATACTTCCAAGGTCATGAAGCACACATAAAAATCAATCGAATTCGTGAAGGAAGCATAAAGAACAGGAGCTATCGAGAAAATTTAGTTAAGAAAGAAGTAAATGTGTATGAATGGTTAAGACAACTCATTATTCTTACTTACCTTTCAGTGGCAGTTATGCACGTAAACTGTCGTGTTTACTTTGTGAATGTCTTTCAGAATCTCCGTGTTCACTAACGAGTGGACGATTCACTACCTTATGGCTCAATAAATTCAACGATACTACAAACGAATTAATGTTATATTTATTACAGTTTGTGTATCTTGGAGATGAATCGTCGGTAAACTTCAGCATTGCAGATGCAAACCACTTCGTCAAGAGTACAACATCTAACAAAATCAATTTATCTATTCATTAACACATAGTACCGTTGGGTGAAAATGAAGTGGTCAAATTTAGAACCATCACGAACTCAGCGAGACATGGGTAACGATCTTCCGTTAACTGAGTAAATCGGACCAGAGCTACAAGTAGAATTCAGTTCGTCGTGAAAAACACATTATGTCTCTATCACAACTCTAATGGCTATATTCAAAGACATTCCTTGAGTTAAACTCAAGCATATACTTATCCTTAACCCGATAACAATCAGGAAGATTCCATCGCTAATGTTTATTTCCGTGTGATGTGATACCAAAGGTTCATTCCAGGATGCATAGTGGAGATTTTCAAACCTTTCACAGTCAAATAAATTCATAAGACGAGCGTACATGAAATATGCATCTGATGTAAGTCTAAAAATTAACGTAATAATCAGTTCAACTTCTAATGTTGATATTCTGTGTGTTAAATGATACACTTTAATCACTACTCCTTCTTTGTATGTGTTATTCCTAACACTATGTGGCGGCAGAGCGGAATTTTATATTAGAACCATCATGAACCTTCACAATCATTGTGTATGAAGTCAACTTCTTAGCCGTTCAAATCATTTTTGCTAGACGGCCAGGACGTGTACATGGCAGACGCATTTCCCTCATCCGTAAAATTTGTGTTATTTTATTTTGTATGTTACTGAATTTTATATTGTACTGTCAAACCAATTTAAGAATATACCTTTTGTTTAAGACAGTCTGTGAAATCTACCAGGCAGTAGAAACTTGATTGTTGTTTGATGGCCATGATCTGTACATGACAGACGCATTTCCGACATCAGTACATTCTATGTTGATATGATTCATAATAGAAATGTCACAAAGAAAAACTCCTTGCCAAATGTCGAATTTTCACAAAATCTGACTTTGATTGAAAATGGCAATAATTTAATCTTGTACAGAGAACTAGTTTTAAGTAAAGATAGATATATTTGACATTAATATGTGCATACACGAAAATGTAGCGGTCGGTAAAAGGCTCTGAGCCCCAGAGTATTGGCTATTATAACAATATTATCATGGCTATAGATTTAAAAACAAACGGGTCAAAATAAAGATATAAATCTAATTCAAATACAATGCACACATTGTATTGATGAGTGAAAAAATCTTGCAAAATATATTGGCATCATAGCGAACAAGTTTCGATAATTCCACAGTTTTAGTACACAAATTTATTTTTCTTATAGCTTCAAAGATGAAGATGATGCTGTACTTACCAACATACCAAATACGGCTGGTATTGGTGGACATGAATTTGCACTAATTTCCCCTATTTTGATACAGTACATAATTATTTTAGAGTGAAATGAAATCGCTGTGGTTGTTGGTGGTGATGGTCTTACTTGAAACTCACGAAAACACACACATAAAGCCCGCCCCCGTGGTAGAGTGCTTTAAGTAGCTAAAATGAAATCATTGTGACCTCTCATTGATAGAGAATCGTGATTTCGAGCCCTGCTACCGACCACGTCTATTTTGTGAGAAAATTAACAGTTCCTTACGGAGGATAGGAATATAGTCTGGTTCTTCTCAAGAACGATGGTTAGGTATACCTACCTCATGTAGAAATATTATAATTCGGTATAAATACATTACAAAAGAGTTACAAGTTGACACATGATTCTTGAAATATGGAAAAACCGGTATGTTAATAATTTACCTTTAGGAATTATTACTGCAATCGTTATACTGTTTGAAGAAGACTTATGTCAATGTAGTCATAATATGGAGCCGCTAAACGTCTCTCAACGTCTCTATGATATAGATTGATGACTTTAATACAAGGATATACATTTAACAAGAACTTTTATGGTCTCCTTTATCGCGATTTGTTTTAATACTGGCTGCGCTTAAGGTACTGCCTTTCCCCGAAAATGTCATTGTGGCCTGCTAAACTTGTTCTCGTATGATTTCGCGGTGGAGAAATGAAATTAAAAAATCCAAATGCCGTCGGACAATTTGGCCGTTATTAACTATAGTTTGTTCAAATAACAGCTATTATATAACTTTTTTCTCTGTTATACATTCAAGCGAAAATTCAAGCGAAAACTTGACGAAAAGAAACTGCATTTTGTAAGTTTACGTTCGGTATGTTTTCATCGTCACTTATCTTTTGCTCATCTAGCAATTGTCCAATAATTGACCTACTTTGTTGGTCTTTGACAAAATAAAACACGGACACAGGTTATTGCTTTAGGGGAAAAATCAAGGTTGTCTTTATTGTATTTATGTAGGGGATACTAACCCTGGCCTCAATAGTTCAGTGGTACGGGTGTTCGCCTCCGGATCGGGAAGTCCCGGGTTCGAAGTGTGTTCTTGGTCAAAGGCACTGATGTTACAATTGCCTCCGTCTACCCAGCTGCAATATGACTGCAGGATGAAAAACTCACTGCCTCTCTCGCGCGAGCGTAAATACATCCGGAATGAATGTTCGAGAGCGATTCTATAAGTAACGGGCTTATGTCATCGAAATAAAAAAGACTCGTATAAACTAAGAACCCTTGCAAGAAATAAAGCATAACCGAACGAAAACTGTCGTTCTTTTAGACTTTGTGTCTAAAAGATTAGAAGTAGATTGTCCAGGTCACAGGTGATTGTAGCGCATCTGGGACCCAAAAAGTGCATTTTAATAAATGGACATAGACAAAAACGGCACAACACTGCTAAATTGAAACTGTACTTGAGAGCAGTATAAGAATTTTTATCATACATTTATAAATTATTAATTAAAGAGATATACTATACCAGAAGGATTAGTGAATTTAAGAAAGACCAGATGCTACATACCAAACGCCGAAATATGCCGTTTTACACTATTAACATGCTATGTATGAATTGACTGTTGTGGGACATGTATATAAGCGCTGTGAAAATAACTCTGTATCAAGTACTGATTTAGCTAATTTGATTGATGCTACTGAAACTAAATGCATGAAGCCTAATTATATAAAAAAATATAATACTATTCAACATTTCTCGTATATTCCGAAAGAAGGATTTGATCGTGATAAACCTTACAAAGTATGTCATGCTAGACGTTTGGAACTATTATTGGCTACATTTTGGCTAAATGTACTGCACTTCCAGTATCGCCTGTAATATCAGCAATGACAAAATACAATGTAAAACGAATAATGTTAAATAGGGGAGTTAAAAACAACAGTAGAATTTCCACGGGATGCTACGACGTTAATGCAGCGAGTTTATGTTAGCGAAGTTAATAGTATTCCTTTCGTGTTAGAATGGAACTAAAATTAACCTTTGAGTGATATACTGGTAAGAACTATACCCGTATGCGTTCACTTATTTTCAGCCAATCAGCAATCAAACACATAGTGTAGGCCCGCAAGTACCATGGACAAAATCGCCTGTATGCGGTTTTCACCAGAGAACAGTTGTCAAAATGTGCGTATATCGTGCGTGAAACGTGCGTATAACGTGCGTGCGCTCATCGTGTATTTTTCCAATCGCACATCGTGTATCACATCGTATCATTCATCTAAATGATGGTGCAACGTGCACCATATATTATACACGATATACGACTCCCGATAGATGATGCACGATAGGCCTATACGGTATACGGTTCCGAATCGATGTTTTATTTAGTCGTGAATTGTTTGACTATGCATGTATAACTCCGCAAAAAGAAACAAAATGCTGACTTCACATTGTATTATATTTCATTCGTCAGTGCAATACGGGCAATAATGACTTTCGGTATAGGTCGAAGGCAGTTTACACCTGAAATACGAAATTTAATTATATTTTATCGACGGAAAGGACGGAAAGGACATACTTTCTCCACAACAACCAAACTGTTGTTGTCACGGCATTGTCTTAAGTGCAGTAGGCAAGATACAAGGAAATTCATTAGGAATTATATGAGGACAGGGAACATCAACTACTTTCGAAATGAACAGGGCGGGTATTTTTCTCAAATTTATTTTTTTTTGGTTTTAATGCCGTTAGTTTTTACATGACAGATAGCATGTTATATGAACTGCACACAATTAAAATTGCAGTCTCATATTATTGCAACAGTACACTGTACTGTAAGCAACAAATGCTAAAACAAATAAAAATGGATGCCTATTTCTTTTCATTTTCTAATGTCTGCACCGAAACACCATGATATGATATGATATGATATGATGTAACAAAGTTATCTATTGGGTAAATAAAGATAATATGACGAATAAACGATAGCTTAACAAAACCAGTCCGAACAAAAATGCTAAAGTAAGTGGACAGTACCTTCTTGTTTAGGGTAATCCTCGTATTCCTTATTAAAAAAATCATCACGTGCGTACACCGTGTGTGTATCGTGCACTCAGCCTGGCAACTGTTACGTTCCGACTACTGTACCTGCATGAAAAATTAACTACGGACACATCATTTTTTATAATAATTATGCTCCATAGACATGTATTAGTGTTGTGTAACCTAGACTTTTGCCGATTGATGCGGTATGGAAACTAGTTTTTCCCATTATCAGTATTGCTGCATATACATGTTTACAAAATCTATCAAAGAAAAAAAAGAATCCTGTTTTAGCGGATCGTATTAAAACTGGAAAGTCTGTCGTAATATTTGGATGACACAAGGCGACGTTGTTTAAACGCTTGTTATAGGGGAAGGATTCAGTGTTAGAAATGTGTGAGATTTATTCGAGTGGGCGAAAAATGATAAAACAATTCGGAAACTATCAGTCGCTGTTTCAAAACGGTTTGCATTTGAGCCTTAAAGTATGCTTTTACGGAACATATAAATCCTTAGGCTATATATGCAATACGTTTTAAAAAATATGCACTAAACTAGATGAAGTAATTAAGGCATAAACTAGCTCGATGTGTAAACGGTGTTGTTTACCTTCTTATTGATATATAGTCATAAGGGTATATTTAACTAACATTCACTGTTTGGGTCCCTGCTACAGCATGCTGTCGCGAATTTAAACCTTGCGAATAAATGAAAAACTGAATAATCGCGAAAAAAGCTCTTGCGAATTCAACGCAATTTACAGTACATTACAGTATATAAAACAGTATGGAACTAGACCTATCACTAAATGTAATCAATACCCTCGAAAGACCACTTTATTAACTGAAGAAGTTCGAAGTAACATAATACATGTACCTTGCAACGAATCTAAAAGAGAGATATGTCTCTTGGCATATACAATAATACCAACCAGTAGTTTTCAAGTTAAGCTCCGGACAAGAAAAAGTAACAAAGAGCAAAAACTATGCACTGCACTTGCTTTCAATGTGCTCATTGTATTAGGTTGTATTGAATCTAACTTGTTGTTTTATGCTATGGACATGGAAAATGCAACGGACCGACCGACCAACCACCGGTTAACTCCTATTTACCTCCTAAACTTTGTTTCGGGGATATAATCATTTAAATTTTGAAGACATCAACACCTTAACCATTTATTTTTGTCATGATGGCTTATGTTTATGCTTTGTAAGATTGAATTTATGGCATCTGGTCGTGGGCTTATTATTTTTGGTAAAACATATGCTTGTTATATATACATATATAGTGAATGGTCGATTAGACTCTGACCAAGGAAAAGGGGATTACACTTTTATTAACCAAAGTGGTTCCAGTGTTATTGACTATTTTATTGTTTCAAAATACTTAACTGATTTTATAATTGATTTTGAAGTTTTATCTCGTACAGAAAGTGACCACATGTATAAATAGTGTTATTCATAATGTAGATATACAAAAACCTGTGACGTCTAATGAGAAAAATATTGTGCTCAATGAGACGAACAAAAATCTTTTTGTGAATGCTTATCCCAAAATGTATTGAATGGTTGTTTTGCTGATTTTGAAAACCTTTTGTCCGATCCATATGCAAATATTAACGATATACTGAGTGAATTCGATTCAGCAATAACCATCATTTCTAGCAAGTTTCTTAAATGTAAACGCACAAATGCAAGGCCTAAAGGGAAAGCTTGGTTCGAGAGAGGCTTTCAAAACATTTAGGTCAAATCGAAATGTAGCTACAGTGGCGCTCATGTTTTTGTTCCGTTTACCTCATGGTTGTTACCGCGTTGAAAACGGCGGGTAAACGCGGTCAATTTCACGCGTTTACCGCGTTTAACCGCGGTTTCACGGCTCATTTCCAAATATGGAAAGAACAGCCGGTAAAAAAAGATTTAAAAAACGGGTCACTCCAAATATGGAAACAGTACCCCGGTAAAGAGGCGTGTCCAAACCAGCAGCCAATCAGAAGATTCCCAGCCCGTTTTTTTTTTCACGGCTGTTGTCGTTTCACTAATCAATGAACCATATCTTTGTCAGAATAACATTGAAATGTACTTTAAGTGCCGATGTTATTGCTGACCTGCTTTATAATAATAATAAATATACATAATAATCTACAGTAGAGCAGGAATTCATACGTTGCGTAGACCGTTCCTGATCAATTACTGCAGAGAAACAATTTAAACTACCGGACAAATTTTAAGATTAATTTATCAGTATCCCGGCCCCGGATATTTTAATTTTGATATATGTGACACTATGTCCCGTTCAAGTTTTTGTTAACTGCAGTCCAGTACATTATTTCGCAAGATGGGTTGTAGATTATAACAACAAAGTCAGTGATTAATTCGTTGCGGTATTTTGCCGGATCTCGACATGAACAACAACGACAAGAAGGTTGTGTTAGACAAATATCTTAATAAAAGTATTTACTGGTAAGCAAGGAAAAGCTGGTTAAATGTGCACGTTTTTTTGTTTAATTTAGAAATAGATGGGACAAAATACGAACGGTGACTATTTTGCAAAGACTCCGTTCGTGCAAAGGAGGTCGAACCATACCCCACCCACCTATATAGGTAATAAGGTGTGTGGCTATGGTTCGACTACCTGTGCGTTTGTGGAGATAATTTTTGAGTAAGTATCGGTTTAGCAGGACCATACAAGGGGTGCTTAGAGTGGGGGAACCTATGCTCGAGGTATTTTGAATGTACAGTTAAACTTCGTTCGCTCGAACACTACCGATTGCTCGGACCCGACCGGCGGTCCTGGCTAGAGCTCAATATAAATCATATTGTTCCACCACCGAAGCCTCGAACACCGATCTCTCGAACCTGTACCGCGGTCCCTTCAGATCTATTTCATTGTAAAGTACATCCTTTGGCTCGAACAATAAAAGGTGATAATCTCAATTATCGAGCAAACAATGCATCGATAATCAGCTGTCAGACACAAGCGCTGGCGTGTGCTATTCACACTTAGTTAAATATGCAATTAAAGGTTATGATGTACAAACAGACTTAAAGTCGCTCACGATGTTTATAGCAATATATATATAAGTAGCAGATTGGCTTTAAAGTTTATTTTAAGATTGTTTTTTTTTTCAGAAAATTGAATAAATTATTTAATGAATGACAAACATTTCATACTTTTACAATACAACACTTTTTAATTTGTCTTTTAATCAAGGGTAAGCTACAAGTTTATAATATACATGCACATTTACATGTGTGTACCATTGTATGTGCAATAACTCCCGATGTGGTCTCGATAAAAGATGTATGACGACCCCCGTGACTGACCATGCTGACAAACCTCGATTGCTCGAACTACCGATCTCTCAAACCGAAATCGCCGGACCCTTCGAGTTCGAGCGAACGAAGTTTAACTGTATATCGGCTGTTGAGAAAGCAGGAAATCCTAACCATTTTGATTTGCCTCAGCGAAAACACAATGTTATCCCTGCTAAATTGAAACAAGATGTTGATGTGCGTCGTCAGGTGACTATGTCATTCTAGGAGCTATTGACACGACACACGTCAAAACTTGATATTTGACAATCAACAGGTGGGAAACAGTTTTTAGAGCCTAAATATTAACTAAAAAGAAATGACAGTTTCCATAGAAAATATATTTTTATACAAAAAAGAACAAGTTTTATCAAAAATGCTAACTTTAACTGGTTGATTTTGATGTCTATATTAAAGAATTTTTCTAGCGAAATGGATCCAGAACAAATGTATCTGCTGCTGTGGGGTCACAGAGCTGCATGCGCGGCTATCACTACGTTTGCTGTAAAAAGCATTTCATCGACTATCAATGCTGAATATACCTTGAAAATTATTTCTTCATCTGTTTTTCTGTAAATAGCTTTTTTTTCACCAGCATAAGGATACCGCCAGGAAAGGTTTCACCACTCTAGACAAAGAGTACACAAAAAATGGTCACTACAGCCAGAAATGTAGGTGTCTTGCATTTATTACTAATATTAAGCTCATGTTATGTTTACAAACTATTTGGAAAGCATTGAAAATAATCAATTCTACTATACTGGTTGGAGACCACCAGACACGGACGACAATCTAACCGGACACTTGCGAAAATGCGTGATTTATTGTTCTAATATGCCTACTGTATGGTTTATTTCTATAAGTTAATTCAAGTGCTTTAGGCTTCGTTTACATACAACAAGTTTCTTGTACAATACATTAAAGATAAGGCAAATTTATGACTTGTACAAGAATATTTATTACACAAGATCTAGCAAGAATTGCTTTGACAATTAATCACAAAATAGCGGGAAGATGTCTTCAGCACATAATATTGTCTTTAGCATGCAGACGAGTTTCTGATTTTTTAAAGAAAATATGAAATTAATGGTTTATGTTTTTAAAAAAATGCATTAAGTGTTCCTATCGAGAAAAATCTTTGATTGAATGACCAATACATATTAAAATGACTTTTAAATTTCTTCTTAAAAACTCTCTTTTTTGTTCAGTGTGATAGTACTTTGCACTTGTATCATATAAATGTTCCCTTTTTTGGTATAAATTGATCAGTTGGTCAACTTTGTCCTTTGACCAAGCCATTGTGTACAAAATTTTTAAAAAATGTACCTGAATTACCTCTCCCACACCTGTTTTTCCCATCTAACACTTCTTATCAGAAATTTGACAGCCAAGAAATTGTGAAAAAATAGAACAGGCTCTATTCTCATGCAAGAAAATTATCGCATATTATGTCACATAAATTCTGACAAAAGTTGCTCAAATGTGGGTGTTTACATATGAAAAATTCTTGTACAAAAAAACAAAAATAATATCAAACAGGGAATGCCACGTACCAAAAACGCAGCCTCCCCAAAACGAACCCCACAGCACCCAGAAGTGCACACCACCAACACACACACACACACACACGCACACGCACACGACAACCACGCACACACACACACACCACCACCACCAACACACACCAGCATACAAAGCAAACACACGAGGACAAAACGAACAATTAAAGGAACACAGTGGGGCACCGCCTTGGAACGGTCAGTGGCAAAAACACCACTTGGGAGTTTAAACCGGTTTATGGTGCGCACCCAACCTCACTCTTACCCCCACCATGTTCCAAAGTCACAGGACAGTGTAAATAAAAGTAATCCCTGCTAGGTGAATCTCTAACACACGCAATGGAAACAAAAGGCATGGTATGTAAAACACAAAAATGCTCGTGTATAAATATATAAAAAGCAAACCTTGAGAACCAAAAAACGTATGTACTCAATGCATAAATAGTACATATCTTAATGTCTTGTACAAGAAACTTGGAAGGTGTAAACCCCCACTTATGTAGGCAGAGTTTCGGACATGAAAGTAGCTCCTTCCGACTTTTCTACTTTACTCCTGTGCACTAAATTAAATCAAATATATAGAAAAAAGAATAATATTGTATAAGTACATCAGTCACATGAAAAAGTTTTGTTTAAGAGCCTAAATATCATTTTTGATTACGTCAAGTAGCCCTTAGAGTACCGTCCCATTGCTTTCGTTTCAAAAAGTCAAGAAATTCAGCATTCACAGTCAGTCATGCATTGTTTTGATTCCGGGAGACAAAACAAAGAATGAAAACGTTTATGTCATCACACTGACGTCATTACTCCACATTAAAACATAACATAACATAACATAACATATACTTTATTTGGCATAAAATGATGCATATACATTTATAGCCAATACAATTTCAACAATCATGTAATGTAAGGACATGTGGCTCACAGCTTACCGATTAATAATGTTTTACAGAGAAAGTATCCGCTTACAAAGTGATAATGTTCTACAGAGAAGGTATTTACGTAAAACGATGTAAAAGATGCTATTAATCATTGTTATTTCGTTCTTTAAATGCAAAATACAAAAATTTAGATAAATTGTTCAATATCTGGGTATTTGAAGCAGACATTAAATTTTCAAACTTATGCACTGTTGGCCAACGACAATAATATGGTTTTAAATATTTACGACGTAGATTGTAATACTTCGGGCAAACCAACAAAAAGTGGAATTCGTTTTCTACTACATTTAAATTGCATTTTGTACAAAGTCTATTTTCTCGTGTAACATTTTCATATCGTCCGGTTTCTATTGCTAAATCATGTGACGATAATCTAAATTTTGTAAGTGAAATTCGAAATTTGTTGATGTTTACTTTTTTAAGATATTCTTCTGTTTCAAAAGAATGTTTATAAATACTGTATGACGATAGTCTACTAGAATCATTAACGCGTCCATGCCACTCTTGCTTATAAATGTCGAGTATTCTACTTTTTATTTGCTGAAAATTTGCTGTTAAATGCTCTTGATTAATCCACAGATTTGACATTCCAATTTCATTTAAATTAGATTTTATTTGAAAAGCCCAGTTATTACCACCATAAGAAAGACCATTTTCTGCATCAAGTTTCAGAAAGTTATACATGCGTTTCAGCAAGCAGTCATTATCTAAAGAAAGTATTTTCAACCAGTATTTTATCATAATTAAATTTCGTTGTATTCGCATAGGATGTCTCCCCGTTTCACCATAAAGTCCATCAAGATTGGTTGTCTTTTTTTACACATAAGATTTTTCTAAGAAATTTACAATGTATCATTTCTATATTTTTTCCTTCATGGTAGCCAAAAATTTCCGCACCGTAGTTTAAAACTGAACCAACAATGCTATCAAAAAGTTTAAATTTGTCAGTTATAGATAATTCTAACTGGTTAAATACGGTAAACAAATTGTGTAATGAAAACATGGAATGTTGGGCTAATTTCTTTTGTGTTTGGTACCACTGACCATTCTTGAACAAATTTATTCCAAGATATTTAAATATTTTCACATTTTCCAGCGCTATATTATCATATATAAAATTGTGTTGAGTGTGTCTGCCTTTTTCAAAAATCATAATTTTTGTTTTATTAGTATTTACTTTAAGTCCCCATCTTTGGCAATATGCGTGTAGATCATTCAACATAGACTGAAGTGCTGTAGGCGTATGCGCAAACAAAGCTGCGTCATCAACGAAAAGTAAAATAAATATTCTGACGTCATTAATTGTAAAAAGACCGTCTATATTGGAGTTTATGTTTTGTAATATGTCATTTACGAAGTATAAAAATAGTAAAGTGGAACTGGGATCGCCTTGTTTTGCCCCAATATTTGAATCAAAGAACGGTGAAATTGTGCTGTTATATCTTACAGCTGCCTTAACTGATGCGTACATGCATCGTAGCGCTATTACAAATTTCGAACTAACGTTTTCTGTTAACAACTTTTGGAAAATAAAAGATCGATCTAGTTTGTCGAAACATTTTTCGAGATCGAGAAAACAGCAGTAAACTTTTTGACCCTGTGACAGTGACTTAGCGATTATTGAATGTAGCAAAAATATGCAATCTATCGTAGATTTTCTTTTCTGGAAGCCAAACTGGTTTTCAATAATTTTACTATGTTTAACAGACCATTTAGTCAAACGATTAAGCAATATTTGGGAATAAATTTTTGCAATAATGTTTATCAGAGTGATTCCTCTATAGTTCTTAGAATCTTCAACGTCCCCTCCTTTGAAAATCGGGACGATAATACCTGCTCCCCAGTTCTTTGGGTAGTCCCCATTTTCAAAAATTCTATTATAAATTGCCAATAAAAAGGGCGAAATAACGTCCAAAGAATGCTTATATATTTCCGAAATAATAGTATCGATACCTGCGCTTTTATTATTGTTTTGTGAGAAAACTGCATCTTTAATTTCTGCAATAGTTATAGCGCCATCTAAATCATCATCTGTTATCAAAGGTTGAGTAGGTATTTGTTCCCTGTCGTTCGTTTCAGAGCTATATAAATTTTTAAAATGGGTAAATAACTCAGAATTCTTTAATTCATTAGCTTTTACGGGATTTTTTGCATATTGCTTTTTAACTTTATTCCAGAACTTACGTGGTTGCGATTTGCTTAATTTTGTGAGGGTTTTAGCTTCGCTCCTCTTATATTTTTTCTTACTATTTCGTAACGTTTGATTGTAGCTGTTTTTCGAACGTAGATAGTCTTGTCTTAAATTGACATTAGTTTTATCTTTTAGGAATAAATTCCTAGTTCTCTTAAATTGGGCTCTCAAAGTAAAACAATTGGCATCAAACCAAGGCTTTTTACTTGCAGCGAGTTTACTAAATTCTGGTTTAAAGATTACCCGTTCTTTACCAAAAATATTTTGAGCAGGCAGAAGTCTTTAAAGTATTAACAAATAAATCTGTTATTTCATCAATATTCTCATTATTGTATACTCGTTCTGTAAGGATTGAAAATGTATTTACATCCCTTAATAATAATTGTTTGAATTCTGTTAATTTATCTTCGTCCCATTTTAATATGGTTTCTTTTTTCAATTCTTCGCCAAACGTTCAACAGTTTCAATTACAGTATGCATTTAATTGATTGTCTCATTTGTTCAGTTCTGAATCTTACATCTTCTGCATAATGTCAGTCAGTTATTTTTTATATTTCATGTATTAGATGATTAAAACTAAAATAAGTTTGTATAATATAGTGTGTTATCTTGAATGGTTGCCTGTATAGATGAGTGAATTCCAACAGCCACTATGTATGCAATTTTACACTTGACTGCCGAACTGAAAAAAGGTCCGTAGTAGTTACGATCATTTTAAAACATTTCGGCTTATAAGATAATAAGAATCAAAATGATTTATGGCTTTGTCCTAGTGAATTATTCCGCCAGGCACATCGCCTCGCGGGGGAATGCTTCAATTCCGATAAAGCACTCAAAGTCATAGATTATTTCCTAATTAATATTTACAGTCATATATATTGTTGATCAAACAGACACTTGATTTCAATCATCAAAGTGCAAAAATGACAGTATAATGTAAGTATTAATAATTTGATCAAGAAATCTCACTATTTTGTTAGTCACTGAAAGCATGTTAACATCGTCGAGAGGAAATTGAAAATGACATACTGTGCATGCTCAATATTTCTGTAAGGCCCGGCAAATAAAAATCACAAGTTTAACTTTTTCATGAAATTTCATTTATGTGTCAAATGATTGAAACATTTTACACAATTCAAAAGCTAAAAGCATTTTTAAAAATGCGTTCCGGATACATGGTACAGTTGGGCAATATAATTAAGCAATTTGGTGACCTCACTACCTGGCCGCAAAAATATATAAATGATTTTTTCCTAGAAGTTTTCTTTTGGGAGAAGAACCTAACTTACTTCTGTTAAAAGTTTGCTAGATACAAAAATTACCAGAGTTATCGTAAAATATGTTTAAATAGCGTCCGGATGTAGGACTTCAACCAGTACTGGTATGAAAAATTCAACTTCAGGAAAATGCTGTTACACAATGCAGAGCTGAAAATTATAATTTGGTATTTGACAAACTGTTATGGACATTAGGGTTCATCACAAGGAAAACACGAAAATAGACACCACGCTACAGTATCTGACAGTATATTTCCAATGGTCACATGCTGCTGTTACAGAATCAGTAGAATGCTAACTCAGTTTGTCTTATTATGGGCGTGAAACATTGATAAAACATTGAGGCATAATGATATAAACATGATAAATTTACAAATTTTCTTGTTGTCTTTTCGGGTAAGGGATATAACCTACACATCCATATCTTATGATCAGACCGTCAGATATATGGTAAAATGTCAGGTTTGAATATACTTTAAGTTAACAGTTCATAAACAATTGTATCCCTGTACAGTACTCATGGCACTACTGGTACTGTGGTTTGTTGTTCTAACGTGGTGCGTAGTCCTTAAGTTGTGCATGTACGATTTCCCTTAATTTTCATAAAAATAATTCTCAGCTCGCACATCCGGGTACTGATAATTTTTGCAGTTTTACCTATTCTTGGCTTTGCCGTGATGTCATACTTTTGAAAACATCTATAGAGCTATTATAAAAACAATCTAGTTTCAAGGTAAACAAAGATCGTCAACTTCTTGGTTATTATAATTATTCAAAGTTATAGATGCATAGAGACCAGCGATGACAGCCAAGGAGTCACCTTACCTGATTAATTGTGGCAAAATGAGGCATTTTTTGCCATAGGTTCTTTTTTGAAATTGTATTTATTTATCATTTTGCGTTCATTGAACACATAATCTTTGTTTCGAGAATTTAATCTGCTAGATGTAGGGAGTGACCCTTTAAGCGACATATCTACTTACATGACAAAAGAGCCTATAAAAATTGACCGTCACTGCCAGGCATTTCTATCTGGGGGCTCAAACTGGCGTGTTGGTTACTGAGGAAGAGAAACAGCTGTACATTGCAGTATTTAACATTTATATGCACAAATGCAAATTTAAAGCATTTTTGTTGGTATATATCGACAATGAAATAACCATGTATTTTTGACACAGGGACTTAAGGGTTAATGAAACATGTAAAAGTTACTTCTCTGTTTACCAACAAGCGTCCTTCTAAGAAGCAATTTAAATCAAATTTTCATCATATAATTTTTTTAATATGAAAGCAGATAACTTTACTGTAGCAAGTTTTTCTATTCCGACCTTGGATAAACAATGAAATAGCTGTACATGTGTGAAAAGTGTCTGATAGATTTTCACTTGCAATTTCAATTGCTCCCACATATTAGAATGAAAAGGTCTGGTTCTCTAACCCGCCCCTCCCCGCCCACTTTGCCAATGCATACATACTGTCACTTTTGGTATAGTGGCATCTGCCTTGGGAGTAGGGTGAGGGTCAAAGTTTTGAATCCCAGCAGTGGTTAGATCTGATTGGCCGGTTGCTGAACCGACAGCTAGTTAAATAATGGTTAACGTATGCATCTATATAGTCCTGACTGACCAGTGTCTGGTGTTAAAGTATAGAGTTCGGCAGCTAAATGTGCTTTAAGAAAAGTGTTATAAGAGTCAGAAATGGTTGGTCCTTTAAGTAGGGGTGATGCTATACTGAAATTTGTTTTCGAAATGATGGAAGGAAGCCAATTGTAGAAGGATTGCATGGCGTCATGTACATGTTATCCCTCTCTCCCTGACCGGCCAGACAGGAACTTTTTGGGGTGACTCTTCCTTTCAATGTAAAATAACATTAATCAACACCATTCTTAAAGAGCATTCACAGAAACAGTGCTACATGTTTTTCTTAAAACTGTTTAATAATTTTTGTGTATTCTGGTTTTTATGATATTTTATTAAGAAATAATATTTGATTTATAGTAAAATTTGTATGTAAGACTGTGGATATAGAGAAATCATGATATAAGGAATATATTTTCTCTGCCCGAGATTCTTTCTTTATTTTACTTTTCTTATGAAAATGTTATATGGATATAACAAACTCCGGATAATGATATGGTACCAATGAGTTTGTTATAAACAAAGTTACCAGTGTATGTCCTTTACTTTTCTATTGATTTAGTGCCCAGTGCCAGTGGTATTAGGTTAATGTACCAATAATATACTTGATATTTTCTGAAACAGTCTTTATTTAAGTGATGGTCTTATTGCATATTGCTTTAGGTTTCCTTAACTTTGTGTGTTGTCCACAGTTTTAAACCCCTAAATTCAATATACATGCAGTCGCCCTGTACATTTTGGACTTGATGGTATGTTGATTATTAAACAATACTTATTTGCCAATAAATAGTGTGCACTGTTGAAAAAGATCACAATTTTAAAAGTGAACTATTTTTATCATTTTCTGCATTTGAATCAGAAAGGCAGAAATTAATGTCTGGTATTATTAAAGAACTTTGGATTTTCAACAAAATGCTGCAGTTCTGATAGCTGTCATTTTCATTAAAAAAATAGTAGACAAAAGTGGTCTGTACATTATTCATTGGAACAATTAATCATATCCTCTTGTTTTAAGAAATGAAGCTGGTCCCTCATTAATCCACAGCCTATTCAAGTTGTTTTATTGCCTTAGGCAGTACTTAAACCTTTGCTTCAATTTCTCCCTTATCAGTACGTTCTGTAAGATTACATAACATAGATATGTCAAAGGGGCTATAAAGTACACTATAGTCTCAATTTTGAGCACTGAACCATGATTTTACTGAGATCTTACTGTAATTAGTTTAGTTTATACTTATAGTTTAAATTCAATATTCAAGGTCAAAATTCAAGCTATACTGAAGAACTATTGGTCAGCGGGACGCTTTATTTTATATTCGCACCATTTGTTCAGTTTTATTGAAATGCATTTAACAGCTGTATTTCATAATAAGTTGAATGAACCATAGTTGGAATTATAGAATTATTTTTCAAATTGGAAGTTTCTGATTGAAAATCATTTTTGGAAGTTTAAAAACTAAACTGAAGAAGTGTTGTTCTATGGGAAATTTTGAGTAAATATCAGATATCAAGTGGTAAAGTCTTTTTTGATGAGTTCCAAGTTAGACACTATGTAAAATATGACAATTTTTATTTTATTTAAATAACAGTTCAATCATTCAGGCAATTTAAGTCCAGATATGTTTAAGAGTCTCAAAGAATTAGAAATGTCTAGGATTTCACTAAGTACACAATGTTTAAACACAGAGTATTTTGATTTGAATCTATAAAATGCTGCTCAAGGTTTATAGATCTGTGATATTACATCTGCCATTTAAGGGAGTTTAATAATATTAAGACATTTAACAATAAATCACACAAAATAAAAGATTTTACTTCAAAATGATGGCCAGGCAGCCAGAATCAGCCTTCAGCTCGAAAAGTCATTAGTTCATACTAATTCATTTTAGCTTAAAAATATTTTATATTTAGCAAACCTTACAAGTTTGATAAATTACTTTGCATTAAACAAATCCTAATACACTACATAGACAATCTACTGTAAATCCTGTACATTTTGATACCTGGGTCAACATATTTGTTAAACATCATAACCATTTTTGCCAAGCAGCTTACGAAAGCTCAATATAGGTGTCCAAATAATGGTTCGGTGTATGTGTATATTGACTCGGCTGTAACTTATCCATGGATCAAAGGATTATTAAATAACTTGGCACAAATGTTCAAGAATGACTGTTCGGAGCATTTCTTCTTTATGCATGAAAGGATTTTGATGTTACTTGGCACAAATGTTCAACACCATGAGACGTACTGTCATGCGCAAGAACCAGGTCCCTAAGTCTAAAGTCAAGGTCACACTTAGAGGTTAAAGGTCAAACTCAATAATGACTGTCCGGGGCATTTCTTCTTCATGTATGAAAGGATTTTGATGTTACTATTCACAAAATTTCACCATCAAGAGACGGATGTGGTACAACATGCGTGTTACATCCAATATTTAGGTGAATTTTGACCTATCTCTATTAGGTAAGGAGTTAGTCCTTTTGACAGCTGGCAAGGATGACATGTTGCACGTGGGCATCTAGTTTAGTTTTTAGCAATTTGCTTACACTTTTGCCTCTTGTGCAGATCAAAATCATGTAGTCTGATCATAACCTGCACTGTTAACTATTCAGTCAGTAAATTTTCAGTATGTGTATCAGTTATTAGTTGTAAGACTTAAAACAAAATGCAATTGATAATTTTTCTTCTTAATTTATTGTAGAAAAAAGCGTCATGTACATGCAGTGATAAGGGAAGTTCAATAGACCAAGATATGAAAACAACAGAAAACAGTCTATCATTGCAATTGTTAACTGAAGGATTCTGTGGTGATCCAGATGGCTGTATCAGTTTAGAAGATGAAGTTCTTTTTTTATTCATCATATTACCTTGGTGATGAGACTTGACATCATATGCATAAAAGTAGATTTTTCAGTTTCAACGGAATAAACAATACAGGAAAACAAAAGCATCAAATGAAAAGAATTGATAATTGAGGTGAGACAATGGAAAACTTGATGTATTGACAACATGCAGTTAACATTAAAGAAGAACTTCGCTGAGTTTACTCATATTTGGAATTCATGTACATTGATTTTTTGAAGATGAAGATAAGGAAAGAACAACAGTAAAATCAGCAAATTGATAGCTGACAAGAAACATCATTTGGCCAGACAACATCCATATTGGATACAATCCCAAGTTGCAGCTGAATTGATAATGCTACGCTAGCTGTGAATTTTTGTTCTTATAAGAGAAGTCATTGAAACTCTAGAACAGTAGCTGGTGATGAAGAATATAGCATGCGAAATGACCTTAGTAATTTATATATATAATTGTAATCACAGCATGGTGAATGCAAGTTCAAATATCAAGGTCGCACTTTGATAACAAATGGACGCATGATAACTTTTTTCAATTTTTTCAGGTTGTAACTTTTTAATGCATCGAGAAATTTTGAATTGATTTGGACAATGCAGAAATGCAGTGCTTTAGCAATTTAATAGAATACTATTTAGTACTGCAGTACATACAGTATTGGTTACTACATAACTAGAGTACGACAGTGACATTAATAACAATGTTATTGGTTGCTCAGATGAGCAACTTAAATGGAACTCAGTTCTCTTGAAGAATAAATCTTCACTGCAGCTTTCAGTCATAATATTCTTGTGTATGAAAAACAAAAATAAAAAATAGGAAAAACTGAAAGAACAGGACTGTTTATTGTAGTGGCTAATTTTTATTCAGTCACCTTCAAAACAATTTACCAATGTCTCGACCTGCGGAAATGTTTCTATACCCCAGTTGCACAAAGTGTAAGGGGGTATACTGGATTCAGCTTGACTGTCTGTCCGTCTATCCGTAGACTTATGGAACTCAATCCCTGAAAAACTCTTGGTTAGAATTAAATTATTATTCACAGAAATGATACGTTCCATGCCTTGATGTGCATGGTCCATGTTTCTGGTAACTAGGTCAAAGGTCACATTAACGGGCTTTTGATAGTAAATTATTTTGCACTTTATCTCCAAAACCCCTTATCACAAATTAATGATATTTCACAAAGTAATAAATATCATGCCTTGTTGGACTTGGTCAATGTTTTGGGTCACTACGTCAAGGTGACAGGTGTTTAAGATAATTAAATATTGTGCACTCTGATTTTCTTAACCCTCTGGTCAAAATAATGCTACACAGAAGAGATAAATAGCATGCCTACAGTCATTGTGCATAGTCCAATTATAAGCATCAAATGTGATATAATTAAGAATACTGTGTCAGTATGGCATTCAGAGATGGGTTTTTTGGGGGGTGTTCATTACCTTCAGTGATAGTTCTATTTTATTATGCTACCTTGAGGTGGGGGTGTGGGGCATTGTTATAGTTGCCGCTTTGACTATGGTGTGTTTATCCATTCTTTTCTCCCTCATTTGTTCGGGACCTATTTCACAGTAACTACTGGCGTGTTCCACTTGATCGATTATTTTTCACAGTTATACAAAGTCTATGAAGCTGTATCCGGCTACCTTACCACTGCCTTCGTTTAAATGCCTTGAGATAAAATCCAAAGTTAAAAGTAATACTTGCCTTAATTCTAGTTTTAGCTAAATGGTAGAGCTGCTATGGGGCAGTAATTGCGTGTTTGCATCAATACAAGAGTCATGGGTTTGATCACTTTAATGCCAAATTAAGGAAGAAGTATCCTTATGGCAAGTTAGGCAGTTCATCTGTAACATGTGCAATGAGTAGGGGTGCGCGATAAGACCGGTATATTGCAATTTCCTTGAGATGCGATACATACCGGTATGGTTACACCCCGTACTGTGGTATTTTCAAGTAAGTGCAAAGCTGCAGTATCTCTGTCATTTCTTAGCTGCGTGCTTTTTTTGTCACGGCAATGACAGACAGTAACTAATAACTGTCAGTATATAATTCAATTGTTAACAAATAGAATTTAATGACTTTGCCGAAGGAAGTGTGAATGCTTCAAAGTAAATTTTATTTATGAAGTAATAAATGTGTCCCTGTATTTGTTGTTGAAAAATGCGTAGTAATTTTTAAAAAATGAGTACATAGCACAAGTGATTTTTTTTTTTGCATTTGAACGAATAACTATTTTATTTATGAAATAACATCCGTTCTAGCGGTGTTCATCGTTTAAAAAACAATGATTTGGAGCACTAATACACAGTAATTAGCCATTTTTAACAGCGCATTAGTATGACAGATAATTGTTTATAAGACTATTACAAAGCTGAGGAGGATGATATTTTGATTCTAACATGACCAGATATTAAAGAAGGTTAATAAATGCAAAGCGTTTTCTATGCGAACACTCATTTAACGTCATGCGGTGCAATATGACGTAATGTTTACAGCATATCGGTTCCTGCATTGTTTATGATTTAATATAGCATAATTTTTCAATTCTTTGTACATAGAGACAAAACCATGAATCATTTTAGAATAAACGATGAAATGATGGCACATATTTATTATTACAATTTTTTCTTGCACGTCTATATTCAACTTGTAGCAGTACATCATTGTAACTTGAAAACACAAAATGCAATTGGACAGGTTGTTTACATACGTCTTGCAAATACTTCCTTTTTGGCAGCTGGCCGGCCTTTGATAAAAGTACTGTATTTTATCGTAAAATAATAAACAACCTTATTATGTTTATGCCACTTGTGTTAGTATAACTCGTATTCTAACACGATTGGAACTTTCTCCTATATACACAAAGAAGGATTTTAGCGTAATAAAAATATTAAGTATATCACGCTAGGGGTCTGGAACTATTTTTGACTGCTGAAATTACCTCCCTTGTAATTTTCACACAACATCTACGAGTGTGCCTGTGCTAATACGCTTGGATTGGTATTGTTGTTAATGAATTCACGTGATGTAAAAAAAATGTAGTAAAAATTTCTACACTTCCGGTATCGCCAGCAATATCAGACACAACAAAAATAAGACGTATAGCGCTTTTTTGAGAAGTAAAAAAGAACAGCCAAAATTTCACGAAATGCATGGAATGCACGGAAAACTACAACTTTCAAGACAGCGACTTCATAAAAATGCAGCAAATAGTACCCCATCGAAAATGTTTTTGTTTAGATTAACGGTTTGGAATGGAAATATATTTTATTTTTAAGTGATATACCGGTTATTATATCACAGTGTGTTGGTAGATGGTTCGAACTTAATCACTCAGGCCTACGTAATTAGATAACTACGCATTTACCCTCCCGCAGTGATATACTTACTGGTATATCACTCAAAAGTGAAATCTATTTCCTAAATATATTACCACGGACCTATATACACATATATACACTATATGTGTATATAGGTCCGTGATATTACTATACGTTTTGCAATTTATCAGGATATGAAAAGTCTGACTTGAACGATTCCTATAGTAGTTAGTCTCGAGAGCGATTAAGTTGTTAACAAGAATATGGAAATTTTGTACATGCACAAATTCAAGAATCTATGTTAATTAAACCAGAAGCATGGCCATGAATATTCTCAACTGCCGATGTTATAGTTTTATTTTGATAACTGAAATCATATAATCGAGCAGGTTTAATTTAATTACAATGTAAATGTATATCTACTGGTTATAGATTTTTCATAGTTACATAATAGGGACAGTGGAGGTGCTAAATTATTTCTATCTATCACAAGGCCTTCCCCTCGCTCTCCATCTTGTGGGATATGTACCCGCTTATTTTATGTTATGATGAAAACGCGGAAGTAATGATCTAACAGGCTGGTGGTAGTTATACTTTGTTTTTGAAAATAAGAAACAAAAAAAAAAAACAATCTTAATCTGACCACATTATAAACTTAACATCTATAATTATACTCGCGATTTTTAATAGTTTGTACGGATAGGCATAATTTTACAAAAAAATAAAACAGTGAAGAAAACACATGTGGCGCATGCGCATTTGCTACCCCGGAAAAAACGGCGAAAAACGGAGGAACTCGCTTTTCACGCATGCGCATTTGATACCCCTGTAAAAAATACGGGTAAAAACGGGAAAAAAAACGCAGGAACTCGCTGTTCACGTATGTGCAGTGCAACCAGCCGTTTTTTTCACCGGGCGGGCAGAAAAACGCGTTTTTTCAAACGGTGCGAGCCGAAAAACGCCCCGTTCGGTAAACTGGCGAAAAACGGGCGCTGCTCGCGTTTTCCTGCCGAAAAACGGAACAAAACCGTGAGCGCCACTGTAGCTTTATTCAGTATCTTGAACGAAACACAAACGTATAAGCATACTTGTAAACTAAAAAGGAAACGGTTTAATAAATCATATGTGCACAATTTAGATTCTTCGATACGAAACTCTAAATATTTTTGGGGCGAAATAAAAAGATTGACTTGTCCGCCAAAATCTGAACCTACAATTACACCACACGTTTGGTTTGAACACTTTAGCAAAGTATTTGCATCAAGTGATGTTGGCAATGCATCCGATGAGAGCAATAAAAAGTATGATGGCACTGTCACATACGATTATTTATATATATCGGCAGTATTTTTTCAATTCTCCTATAACAAATGGTTCGGATTTATTTGTTACCATTCATGAATAGATTATTTAATAGATTATTTTATAGTGGTGAATTTCCAGATTTATGGACTTTATCTTTTATTGTTCCTCTACATAAAAAGGGAGTGTGAATGTACCGGATAACTATAGAGGAATATTTATACTGGATACTCTTAGTAAAATATATATTTCTGTCATTACAAAACGGGTTACTGTTTTCACCGAGGCTTATAACAAAGTGGCTGAATCTCAAGCCGGTTTTCAGCTGGTTATTCATCAATAGATAAAGCTTTTATTCTTAACGCGATGATTAACAAATACTTATCTAGGAAAAAAATGCCAATATATGTTGCCTTTGTAGATTTTCAGAAAGCTTTTGATTCTGTCAATCGGACTATTATGTATAATTTTCTAAAGAAACAGTGTTTGAAAGGAAAACTGTAAAGTTCTATTCTAGCAATTTATAACACAGAAAAAGGTGTTGTTAAAACAAAGTATGGACATACAGACACATTCTGTTGTCCAAACGGTGTCCAATCGGATTACGTCAGTGATGTAGTTTGAACCCTATACTGTTTTCTTTCTTCATAAACGAGTTGAATGATTTAATTTGCAATAATGATTTTAGAGATATTCAACTTTTTCTGATTGTACTGAAATATTTCTGCTAATGTTTGCGGACGATGTAGCACTTTTTGCTGATACGGTAGTTCGATAACAACGGCAACTTAAAGTTTTAGATAGTTAATGTAGCAAAGACTAAAATTGTAGTTTTCAAAAAAGGTGGCGCTGTATGAAAATGAAAATATTGTGAACACACTATTGAGGTTGTTAATTCATTTACCTATGTATGTGTACATTTTACAAATCGATTGTCTAAAATGTGTCAAAGCTAAAAAGGTTTTTAATCAACTTTTCAAATCATTTGCACATCTTCAAGAAATACCGTATGAAATGTTTTTCAAAATATTTTATACAAAAGTCATCCCTATAATGATATATGGCTCACCAATATTGGGATTAAATGAGACAAGGTGTTGTGAAAGTGTTCATATATATGGTTGTAAACGTTATCTGAATGTAAACACGGGATCATGTAACAATGCAGTATTGGGTGACTTGGGACGTTTTCCAATGTATATAAATGCATACAATCATTGCATTAAATATTGGTTACATTTATTAGAATTAGTACAAATTTGGAGAAACCAGTGTTGTAATAATGTCAAAGTGTCGTATTATAAAGACTTTAGATTATTACATGGAAAAGAGAACTGCGTATCTTGCATTGACATTTGTAAATTTAGAAAATGTATGGCAACTTTTAGATTTAGGAGAGAGTTTATAAAAAAGCCTAGAGCTTTCTACTCAATCCTTTATGCTGTTGTATGTTAAGTATGTACAGTACAGCACAGGCGAAACCCCACGCATATGCGTCCATGCGGCATGTAAATAAGAGTCTGAAAGCATGGAGATGCGGCGGGAAATCAAACGCGTGACGCGACATCGCAAATTGTATGCGGCATTCAATTGCCGCATCTGAAAGACAAAATAGCAATCAACCGCATTCAAGCGCGACAACGAGTCCCGCCACGTGATGCCGCGTGTCGCGACGTTATGCGGCATGTCATTTTCTATACAGGTAACAGCGATGAAATAAAAAATATGTACTATATTGTATTGTACACATGTATAAAACTGTGTTTTTCAATAATGATGTACAATGTATTCCATATTGTAACCAATAAAATTTCAGTCTTAAATGTTTTTAGTAATTACATGTGTATACCAGTATGTTTTAGTAACCATAAAAACATGTACAATGTATGTAGAAACGTGTTTTAGAACTGTGAGATGAAAAAGAAATACCTCAACCCATACGATTATTTTGAATGAATTATCTTAATGCAGAGATCGACAAATACTACATTGAATGACAGAGTACGACCAAGAAGACAAATGTTAAGAATAATATTAAAGCATCGTGATCACTTTAAATGTTGATAATTGAAAAAAAGGATGCTTAAAAGAATCACGACAGAACTAAGTATTTACTGTAAATTAACGCTGAAATACATGAGAATGGGATTTCCTTATCCACTACTTAATGGACATGGTAGATTTATTTTCACGCAAGTAAGCAGAAATAAGTGTAAATACAGAATGGGGATTAAAAAATTAATAATCAGCTTTTTCTCGAATTCTACTTCAAAACTGCTATAAATGGATAGAAAATGATCTAACTAAGAAAAAGAATACCCACAACCCTATGTTTATTTTTTTTTAATAGTTTTACAGTCATTTTTTCGTATGTATGTGATGTGCTTGCTGCTTTTAATTTACGTAAAAATAGCCCGGCAGCGATGAGAGATCATTGCAGCAGTTAAGTATAAGGGTATCTATCACCGGTATTGGGTGGAACTTTGTATCTCGTAGATGAAAACGTAGTACCGGTATATAGTAAATTCTGCTTATAACGAACTATCCAGGATCAATCAAATGTGTTCCTAATATCCTTGAGTTCCTTATATCCATATATCGACGTTCCTTATATATATCGAACTAAAATACATATCGAACAAGTATTTTTATAGTCAAATCCCAACTTACGGTTGCTTTTGATTTTTTCTACCACCTTTTATCTATAACTGTTATCCTTTTCTATATCCGTATGTAAAATAATTGAAAAGATTAATAAAGCATAAAAAAGACGGTTCATGTTTTCATTGACAATACTGAAACAAATAATTTTGTATTTGATACAACTGAATGAAGCCGATATTCGCTCAATAGCCAAAACTTGAATATTTAACATGTTTTTTTTTTCTCCCAAAATGGGATTTCACCCGGTCTGCATGCTTTTAAAGAAACGCCAATAATTGTTTACGAAAAATATTATCACTTGAACATCGTACTTAGCAGTTGTGTTGGTATTCTCTTTTAACTAGTTTATCAAAAGGTTATACATGTGAAATGTAGAAGACTATATCCGAAGTTTCCTTATAAACGGAGTACGATATAACCGCATCTTATTACATTTAACAAAAAAAAAGGGGGAAAATCGGGCCCAAAAGAACTGTTCGTTATAGCCGAAGTTACGTTATATCCGGAGTCGCTATATACGGATTTGACTGTAATAAGGTAAACTGCCCGTCCGTTAGAACGACCAAAATACGGCTGGAACGGATGTACTTTCCTTCTTGAATTGTAATTCAGTTCAAATCAAATTTAACTGTTTTGAAATCAAACCTTAGCACGAGGTTTTTATGTTACATGTGTGTATCACAATGTTTGATGTTACGTCAGTAAATTTTACTTTCAACAGTGCGATCTTTTAAAAAAATCATCTTTATTATTTTCATAAAACATCAAACACCTATACGTACAAAAGCCGGTTGTGATCCCGGTTCATAGCTCTTAGGTAGTTGGTAAAATGTTGGTGTCTAACTCCGAGTGTAGGAATCGATATGCATGTACGTACAGAAACCGGTTGTGCCCCCGGTTCGAGCTCTCACAATGTAGGTGGTTGATAAGTGGACGCACAGTAATTAGGCTGTTACTTGTATTTTTGTGAAGTTTAGTTTTTACATTTATCTACTGATTATGTGGATGCAGTCAGCAGTGAGCGATTGTTGTTTTGATAAAGTAACAATTTTCATGCTAGCAGCAATTGTTCTGCATGAATTTTCAATCAGTGCAGATCATGACCAGTTCTGCACCGTACGAAATTCACCAAATTGAAAGCTGGAAATGTCTACTTTAGAAACTTAATGTAGTTTTAAAAGAGTTGATGCCGATTTGTTGTACATTCAGACGGCAAATAATTGTCAGTTCTTATATTTATAACAAACATATTGTTTTTGTCGCAACGTATGACGAAAAAAAGGAACATACGTATACATTGTAATAGTTAATTCAAATGCAGTAAATCGACAGTTTGCGGTTATCATCTGTTTCAGTATTTATTTAAGATTATTGTGTTTTTGTAGCTCAAATCAGAGTCCAAAAACGAATAACTTATTTACTTTACCTCGATCAGTTTCTACAATAAACTGATTAATAAAAGAGTTTTAAATTCTTGACACTAAAATAATCCTGTCTTAACTACTTCGACAGTAAATTGCCAATGATATCTGTTTTAGCCGATTATCTTACTTTATGGTTCATTAAAATGAAAAACATGCTGACAGTACTGTAGACAATGGCAATCATCACCCTTTGTTAATATTAGCAATAAGTGTCTACTCAATTAAGATGTGACACTAATTATCCCCAACTTCAAGGCAAGCGTCGGAATCAATTTTGTTTAAATACATACATCAAAACGACGACAAATTATTGATAAGCAATAATATTATAATTCTTGCGACAAACAACGATATCTGTAATAAAAGTTTAGAATAAAAGATCAAAGTCATGAAATTGTAACAACTTTTAATTATATACAATAATTATTTTTTTTAAACATACTCGAAAGATAGTAAACTGCAGTAACTCATGCAAAAATTCTATAAAATTATATCTTATAAAACCTTTTATAGAATTACATGTACATTTTGTACATTGTGCAAAAGGCATTAATTTTTAAAGGAAAAATTAATCCTTTACGCCACGTCACGCGGCATGGTACTTGTCGCATATCGCAAATTACTGTATAACATGTAATTTCTAAATAAAATATTGTTTAAACCAACTTTTAGATTTTCATCTCATAATATCATGATAGAACACGGACGATACTTTGGTAATATGTAAAGATGTTTGGTTTGTGTTTACATATTTCAATGTATGTTACTACTATGTACATGTACATAAGTTGTGTATGGGCCGGTGGCCTACAGATCACAAATAAACTATCTTGCAAGTCTTTCAAAAAAGAATTGTATAACACCACAACAAGTATCTTATTATTCATTATTGGCAATGATAATACTTAGAGGCATAGTAACTAAGGTAACTTATAACAGCCTCGCTGTGAGGCTTGTTCTTTTGTGACGTAATTGAATATCCGACTGTCACTCGGTAGGACTTGGCGCAAAATCCGTAAGGACCCAATGGGTTTTATTTCAGGCATTACAGTGGCGCTCACGTTTTTGTTCCGTTTACCTCATGGTTGTTACCGCGTGGTAAACGCCCGGTAAACGCGGGCAATTTCACGCGTTTACCGCGGTTTCACGGCTCATTTCCAAATATGGAAAGAACAGCCGGTAAAAAAAGATTAAAAAAACGGGTCACTCCAAATATGGAAGCAGTACCCCGGTAAAGAGGCGTGTCCAAACCAGCAGCCAATCAGAAGATTCCCAGCCCGTTTTTTTTCACGGCTGTTGTCGTTTCACTAATCAATGAACCATATCTTTGTCAGAATAACATTGAAATGTACTTTAAGTGCCGATGTTATTGCTGACCTGCTTTATAATAATAATTAATATAAATAATAAAATAATAATCTACAGTAGAGCAGGAATTCATACGTTGCGTAGACCGTTCCTGATCAATTATTGCAGAGAAGCAATTTAGAGGCAATGTTTAAACTACCGGACAAATTTTATGATTAATTTATCAGTATCCCGGCCCCGGATATTTTAATTTTGATATATGTGACACTATGTCCCGTTCAAGTTTTTGTTAACTGCAGTCCAGTACATTATTTCGCAAGATGGGTTGTAGATTATAACAACAAAGTCAGTGATTAATTCGTTGCGGTATTTTGCCGGATCTCGACATGAACAACAACGACAAGAAGGTTGTGTTAGACAAATATCTTAACAAAAGTATTTACTGGTAAGCAAGGAAAAGCTGGTGAAATTTGCATGTTTTTTTGTTTAATTTAGAAATAGATGGGACAGAATACGAACGTTGACTACTTTGCAAATCTTATCCATATGGGCTCCGTTTGTGCACAGGAGGTCGAACCATACCCCACCCACCTATATAGGTAATAAGGTGTGTGGCTATGGTTCGACTACCTGTGCGTTTGTGGAGATAATTTTTGAGTAAGTATCGGTTTAGCAGGACCATACAAGGGGTGCTTAGAGTGGGGGAACCTATGCTCGAGGTATTTTGAATGTACAGTTAAACTTCGTTCGCTCGAACACTACCGAATGGACCCGACCGGCGGTCCCGGCTAAAGCTCAATATAAATCATATTGTTCCACCACCAAAACCTCGAACACCGATCTCTCGAACCTGTACCGCGGTCCCTTCAGATCTATTTCATTGTAAAGTACATCCTTTGGCTCGAACAATAAAAGGTGATAATCTCAATTATCGAGCAAACAATGCATTGATAATCAGCTGTCAGACACAAGCGCTGGCGTGTGTTATTCACACTTAAATTTGCAATTAAAGGTTATGATGTACAAACAGACTGAAAGTCGCTCACGATATTTATATAGCAATATATATATAAGTAGCAGATTGGCTTTAATTTTAAGTTTAAGTTTTTTTTTCAGAAAATTGAATAAATTATTTAATGAATGACAAACGTTTCATACTTTTACATTACAACACTTTTTAATTTGTCTTTAATCAAGGGTAAGCTACAAGTTTATAATATACATGCACATTTACATGTGTGTACCATTGTATGTGCAATAACTCCCGATGTGGTCTCGATAAAAGATGTATGACGACCCCCGTGACTGACCATGCTGACAAATCTCGATTGCTCGAACTACCGATCCCTCAAACCGAAATCGCCAGACCCTTCGAGTTCCAGCGAATGAAGTTTAACTGTATATCGGCTGTTGAGAAAGCAGGAAATCCTAACCATTTTGATTTGCCTCAGCGAAAACACAATGTTATCCCTGCTAAATTGAAACAAGATGTTGATGTGCGTCGTCAGGTGACTATGTCATTCTGGGAGCTATTGACATGACACACATCAAAACTTTAACCATGAAGGGAACCAATGTTGGTGGTATGTGATATTTGACAATCAACAGGTGGGAAACAGTTTTTAGAGCCTAAATATTAACTAAAAAGAAATGACAGTTTCCATAGAAAATATATTTTTATACAAAAAAGAACAAGTTTTATCAAAAATGCTAACTTTAACTGGTTGATTTTGAAGTTTATTATTAAAGAATTTTTCTAGCGAAATGGGTCCAGAACAAATGTATCTGCTGCTGTGGGGTCACAGAGCTGCATGCGCGGCTATCACTACGTTTGCTGTAAAAGCATTTCATCGACTATCAATGCTGAATATACCTTGAAAATTATTTCTTCATCTGTTTTTCTGTAAATAGCATTTTTTTTCCACCAGCATAAGGATACCGCCAGCAAAGGTTCAACCACTCTAGACATAGAGTACACAAAAAATGGTCATGACAGCGAGAAATGTAGGTGTCTTGCATTTATTACTGATATTAAGCTCATGTTATGTTTACAAAATATTTGGAAAGCATTGAAAATAATAATTTCTACTATACTGGTTGGAGACCACCAGACAAGGACGACAATCAAACCGGACACTTGCGAAAATGCGTGATTTATTGTTCTAATATGCCTACTGTATGGTTTATTTCTATAAGTCAATTCGAGTAATTTATGTAGGCAGAGTTTCGTACATGAAAGTAGCTCCTTCCGACTTTTCTACTTTACTCCTGTGCACTAAATTAAATCAAATATATAGAAAGAGGAATAATATTGTATAAGTACATCAGTCACATGAAAAAGTTTTGTTAAAGAGCCTAAATATCATTTTTGATTACGTCAAGTAGCCCTTAGAGTACCGTCCCATTGCTTTCCTTTCAAAAAGTCAAGAAATTCAGCATTCACAGTCAGTCGTGCATTGTTTTGATTCCGGGAGAAAAAACAAAGAATGAAAACGTTTATGTCATCACACTGACGTCATTACTCCACATTAAAATGTTCAAAAGTTTAAATTACAGTATGCATTTAATTGATTGTCTCCTTTGTTCGGTTCTGAATCTTACATCTTCTGCATAATGTCACAGTCAGTTATTTTTTATATTTCATGTATAAGATGATTAAAACTAAAATAAGTTTGTATAATATAGTGTGTTATCTTGAATGGTTGCCTGTATAGATGAGTGAATTCCAACAGCCACTATGTATGCAATTTTACACATTACTGCCGAACTGAAAAAAGGTCCGTAGTAGTTACGATCATTTTAAAACATTTCGGCTTATAAGATAATAAGAATCAAAATGATTTATGGCTTTGTCCTAGTGAATTATTCCGCCAGGCACATCGCCTCGCGGTGGAATGCTTCAATTCTGATAAAGCACTCAAAGTCATAGATTATTTTCTAATTAATATTTACAGTCATATGTATTGTTGATCAAACAGACACTTGATTTCAATCATCAAAGTGCAAAAATGACAGTATAATGTAAGTATTAATAATTTGATCAAGAAATCTCACTATTTTGTTAGTCACTGAAAGCATGTTAACATTGTCGAGAGGAAATTGAAAATGACATACTGTGCATGCTCAATATTTAAGTTTAACTTTTTTCATGAAATTTCATTTATGGGTCAAATGATTGAAACATTTTACACAATTCAAAAGCTAACATCACAAAAAATAAAATCTTTTTAAAAATGCTGTCCGGATACATGGTACAGTTGGGCAATATAATTAAGCAATTTGGGGACCTCGCTACCTGGCCGCAAAAACATATAAATGATCTTTTCCTAGAAGTTTTCTTTTGGGAGAAGCCCTAACTTACTTCTGTTAAAAGTTTGCTAGATACAAAAATTACCAGAGTTATCGTAAAATATGTTTAAACAGCGTCCGGATGTAGGACTTCAACCAGTACTGGTATGAAAAATTCAACTTCAGGAAAATGCTGTTACACAAAGCAGAGCTGAAAATTATAATTTGGTATTTGACAAACTGTTATGGACATTGGGGTTCACCTCAAGGAAAACACGAAAATAGACACCACGCTACAGTATCTGACAGTATAATTCCAATGGTCACATGCTGCTGTTACAGAATCAGTAGCATGCTAACTCAGTTTGTGTTATTATGGGCGTGAAACATTGATAAAACATTGAGCCATAATGATATAAACATGATAAATTTACAAATTTTCTTGTTGTCTTTACGGGTAAGGGATATAACCTACATATCTATATATCTTATGATCAGACCGTCAGATATAAATTATGGTGAAATGTCAGGTTTTAATAGACTTTTTGAGTTAACAGTTCATAAACAATTGTATTCCTGTACAGTACTCATGGTACTACTGGTACTGTGGTTTGTTGTTCTAACGTGGTGCGTAGTCCTTAAGTTGTGCATGTACGATTTCCCTTAATTTTCATAAAAATAATTCTCAGCTCGCACATCCGGGTACTGATAATTTTTGCAGTTTTACCTATTCTCGGCTTTGCCGTGATGTCATACTTTTGAAAACATAGAGCTATTATAAAAACAATCTAGTTTCAAGGTAAACAAAGATCGTCAACTTCTTGGTTATTATAATTATTCAAAGTTATAGATGCATAGAGATCAGCGATGACAGCTGATGAGTCACCTTACCTGATTAATTGTGGCAAAATGAGGCATTTTTTGCCATAGGTTCTTTTTTGAAATTGTATTTATTTATCATTTTGCGTTCATTGAACACATAATCTTTGTTTCGAGAATTTAATCTGCTAGATGTACTTTGTAGGGAGTGCCCCTTTAAGCGACATAAGTACTTACATGACAAAAAAGCCTATACAAAATTGACCGTCACTGCCAGGTATTTCTTTCTGGGGGCTCAAACTGGCGTGTTGGTTACTGAGGAAGAGAAACAGCTGTACATTGCAGTATTTAACATTTATATGCACAAATGCAAATTTAAAGCATTTTTGTTGGTATATATCGACAATGAAATAACCATGTATTTTTGACACAGGGACTTAAGGGTTAATGAAACATGTAAAAGTTACTTCTCTGTTTACCAACAAGCGTCCTTCTAAGAAGCAATTTAAATCAAATTTTCATCATATAATTTTTTTAATATGAAAGCAGATAACTTTACTGTAGCAAGTTTTTCTATTCCGACCTTGGATAAACAATGAACTAGCTGTACATGGGTGAAAAGTGTCTGATAGATTTTCACTTGCAATTTCAATTGCTCCCACATGTTAGAATGAAAAGGTATGCTTCTCTAACCCGCCCCCTCCCCGCCCACTTGCCAATGCATACATACTGTCACTTTTGGTATAGTGGCATCTGCCTTGGGAGTAGGGTGAGGGTCAAAGTTTTGAATCCCAGCAGTGGTTAGATCTGATTGGCCGGTTGCTGAACCGACAGCTAGTTAAATAATGGTTAACGTATGCATCTATATAGTCCTGACTGACCAGTGTCTGGTGTTAAAGTATAGAGTTCGGCAGGTAAATGTGCTTTAAGAAAAGTGTTACAAAAGTCAGAAATGGTTGGTCCTTTAAGTAGGGGCGATGCTATACTGAAATTTGTTTTCGAAATGATGGAAGGAAGCCAATTGTAGAAGGATTGCATGGCGTCATGTACATGTTATCACTCTCTCCCTGACCGGCCAGACAGGAACTTTTTGGGGTGACTCTTCCTTTCAATGTAAAATAACATTAATCAACACCATTCTTAAAGAGCATTCACAGAAATCAGTGCTACATGTTTTTCTTAAAACTGTTTATTAAATTTTGTGTATTCTGGTTTTTATGATATTTTATTAAGAAATAATATTTGATTTATAGTAAAATTTGTATGTAAGACTGTGGATATAGCGAAATCAGGATATAAGGAATATATTTTCTCTGCCCGAGATTCTTTCTTTATTTTACTTTTCTTATGAAAATGTTATATGGATATAACAAACTCCGGATAATGATATGGTACCAATGAGTTTGTTATAAACAAAGTTACCAGTGTATGTCCTTTACTTTTCTATTGATTTAGTGTCCAGTGCCAGTGGTATTAGGTTAATGTACCAACATGACCAATAATATACTTGATATTTTCTGAAACAGTCTTTATTTAAGTGATGGTCTTATTGCATATTGCTTTAGGTTTCCTTAACTTTGTGTGTTGTCCACAGCTTTTAAACCCCTAAATTCAATATACATGCAGTCACCCTGTACATTTTGGACTTGATGGTATGTTGATTATTAAACAATACTTATTTGCCAATAAATTGCGTGCACTGTTGAAAAAGATCACAATTTTAAAAGTGAAATATTTTTATCATTTTCTACATTTGAATCAGAAAGGCAGAAATTAATGTCTGGTATTATTAAAGAACTTTGGATTTTCAAGAAAATGCTGCAGTTTTGATAGCTGTCATTTTCATTAAAAACTAGTAGAAAAAAGTGGTCTGTACATTATTCATTGGAACAATAAATCTTATTCTCTTGTTTTTAGAAATGAAGCTGGTCCCTCATTAATCCACAGCCTATTCAAGTTGTTTTATTGCCTTAGGCAGTACTTAAACCTTTGCTTCAATTTCTCCCTTATCAGTATGTTATGTAATATTACATAACATAGATATGTCAGAGGGGCCATAAAGTACACTATAGTCTCAATTTTGAGCACTGAACCATGGTTTTACTGAGATCTTACTGTAATTAGTTTAGTTTATACTTATAGTTATTCAATATTCAAGGTCAAAATTCAGGCTATACTGAAGAACTATTGGTCAGCGGGACGCTTTATTTTATATTCGCACCATTTGTTCAGTTTTATTGAAATGCATTTAACAGCTGTATTTCATAATCAGTTGATTGAACCATAGTTGGAATTGTAGAATTATTTTTTCAAGTTGGAAGTTTCTGATTGAAAATCATTTTTGGAAGTTTAAAAACTAAACTGAAGAAGTGTTGTTCTATGGGAAATTTTGAGTAAATATCAGATATCAAGTAGTAAAGTCTTTTTCAATGAGTTCCAAGTTAGACACTTTGTACAATATGACAATTTTTATACCCCCAAAACGAAGTTTAGGGGGGTATATAGGAATCACCCGGTGGTTGGTCGGTCGGTCGGTCGGGCGGTCGGTCGGGCGGTCGGTCGGGCGGTCTGTTGCATTTTCCTTGTCCGGAGCATAACTTGAAAACTACTCATTGGAATTCAATACAACTTCATACAATGATCAAGCACATTGGGAGGAAGTGCAGTGCACAAGAACCATAACTCCATCTTGACTAATTACAGAGTTATTGCCCTTTGTTACTTTTCCTTGTCCGGAGCATAACTTGAAAACTACTGGTTGGAATTCAATACAACTTCATACAATGGTCAAGCACATTGAGAAGAAGTGCAGTGCACAAGAACCGTAACTCCATCTTGACTAATTAAAGAGTTATTGCCCTTTGTTGCTTTTCCTTGTCCGGAGCATAACTTGAAAACTACTGGTTGGAATTCAATACAATTTCATATAATGATGAAGCACAATGAGAGGAAGTGCAGTGTATAAGAACCATAACTCTATCTAGAGTATTTACAGAGTTATTGCCCTTTGTTACTTTTTCTTGTCCGGAGCATTACTTGAAAACTACTGGTTGGAATTCAATGCAACCTCGTACAATGATCAAGTACATTGAGAGGAAGTGCAGTGCACAGGAACCATAACTCTATCTTGACTCATTACAGAGTTATTGTCCTTTGTTACTTTTCCTTGTCCAGAGCATAATTCGAAAGGTACCAGTTGGAATTCAATACAACTTCATACAATGATGAAGCACAATGAGAGGAAGTGCAGTGCACAGGAACCATAACTCAATCTTGACTAATTACAGAGTTATTGCCCTTTGTTAATTTTCCTTGTCCGAAGCATTATTCGAAAACTTCTGGTTGGAATTCAATACAACTTCATACAATGGTCAAGCACAATGACAGGAAGTGCAGTGCGATAGAACAATAACTCTATCTTGACAAATTACAAAGTAATTGCCAAGAACAATATCTCTTTTCAGTTTGTTTGCAAGGTATTCTGTTACTACGAACTTTCTCAGTTTATAAAGCAAGTCTTTTGGGGGTATTAATCACATTTAGTGATAGCTCTAGTTTTATTTAAGTAACAGTTCAATCATTCAGGCAATTTAAGTCCAGATATGTTTAAGAGTCTCAAAGAATTAGAAATGTCTAGGATTTCACTAAGTACACAAAGTTTAAACACAGAGTATTTTGATTTGAATCTATAAAATGCTGCTCAAGGTTTATTTTATAGATCTGTGATATTACATCTGTCATTTAGGGAGTTTAATAATATTAAGACATTTAACAATAAATCACACAAAATAAAAGATTTTACTTCAAAATGATGGCCAGGCAGCCAGAATCAGCCTTCAGCTCGAAAAGTCATTAGTTCATACTAATTCATTTTAGCTTAAAAATATTTTATATTTAGCAAACCTTACAAGTTTGATAAATTACTTTGCATTAAACAAA
>JAFMSR010000006.1:55750975-55775902 GCA_022818135.1 Saxidomus purpurata | reverse complement strand
AATACTTCAGCCAAACCTGTGTGTACACCACTTACTTACTATCATATACATATAAATATTGACATGATAATTATATATGATTCACTATACCTAGCTAAGTGTAACCTATGATTCACTTCTATACAGAACTACTCTAGAAAACACCAAAACTTCACTCACTAAGTACATCCCACTACAATATACATAAGCAGTCATTACTACTGCCTACTTCCTGTACTACCAGGTAGTATGACAAGTTCTCTTACATAGTACATCAATGATGTTATATATAATATTGTCACACATATATTGACAAATACATACACATATATTAAATATAATAACATCTGTTGTATGTCCCCTTTCGGCAAAGAAATAGGTATCAAGTACAATATAAATTTCTTCGATAAAATGATTAAAACACTGTCTGAGATATCTGAAATAAAAATTGAAAACACAATTCTATTTCATTATAGCATTTACAGTCTTTCTTGCTATCTCAGAATCCATAGCACTCACTACACCAGATGTCATCATAGCTTCCAATGCGTGGAATCTATGGTCATATGGTCTGTTTGTCAGTGAATACATCTGGTAACTGTCATATTTGGCGGGTACTTTCCTGGGTCTTTCCGATCTCCTAGGTGCCTGTGGTAACTGTCTTGTTCTTTTCTTCCTGACATTCTCCATAATGGCCTCGGCCTCTGCATGTGACTGTTCCTCTACTACCTGTTCTGACACACTTGCAATTTCCTGACTTTCATCACTAGCCTCTGTCTCTGTCACTGTGTCTTCCAATGATGGATTTCCCTCTTTTTATGTCTGAGTTGTGTCATCAGCTATAAATGTTTTGGGTGTTGTATCCTGTGAAGCATTGATGTCCGTATAAGTTTCTATATCCTGTATAGTTGGGATTTCCTCTATACTACTTTGAGAACAACTACCCTCTGTAGTATCAAACTGAGTTTCTATTGTATTAGAATCTTCTATCCTGTTACTAGCATTGTCTGGTAACATTTCTACATTATTCTCCACAATCTCGAGATGATCTTACTTAGCATTATGGGCGTCACCATGCATTCTTGTCTCTGGGACAAGGAAAAAACTAATCTCATTATCTGAATCTACATCAATGTCACTCATAAATTCTTTGAGAATGGATGCATCCCTTACTGTTGTACTCGTGGACTCTGCATGATCTATTTGTACTTCAACCTGTTCATGGGTAGCTTCTAATACAGGGCCATCATCTGTTTTATCCCAGCAGTTCACAGGGAGCAAATGATTCCTGTGCAATGTTCTTTCTCAGCATACCCTGTTAGATCTCAATCTATACACAGGAATATCCGTTCTTGGTTGTTCAATAACCGTGTACAACTCCTCTTCAAATTTGTCAGCTAGTTTATGCTTGCCTTCCCTTCACTAAAACCTGATCACCAACTTCTACCTTAGTCCCCCTAACTTTCCTATCATAATATTTTTTTCTGCTTTTGTTTTGCTTTCTCTATATGTAAGTTGATATTTTGATTCTCGTCTGCTACAGCATGGCAATTGTTTAAATCTGTTGGTGAATCATTGATTAGCAAGCTATTATTAGTTGAGAGACAGCCCTGTGTAGCGTTGCTATTTGATAGTCTCCTCCCACAAATATTTACTGCCAGGGTAGTAAAAGTAGGGGCTTTAAAGCATGCATTGCTTTTCCTTTGTGGCATCGTTCATGAGATAATCAAAGAGATTAACAATATCATAGAAGACAAACCACAGCAGTTAAAACAGAGAATCAAGCTTGCTGCTTTCATTGTGTTTTTTGGAACATCATCCGTTTGCAGATGGAAACAGAAGGACTGCGACAAAATTATCGAAATATTAATATTAAAAATTATTGGGCTACCATTCCTGGTTGTGGTGAGCCAAAATAGATTACGTGTAGATTATTTACGTACTATGTGGGCGTCAAGACAAAACGACATGTCATAGGACAATGTTGTTGTCTCTGAGTATCAAAGTGTATCGTTGGTATTTAATATCGCGAACAATTGTTAGCCCATCGATACATGCAAACTGCTTGTTCGCTCTGCACTGAACAGCTTGTAGTTGTCATGATACTGTACATTGTTGCTGAGGGAGCTTTGACTAAATCGATTTAATCAAAGCAGTGTTATTTATGTCAGAGACGACACATATACACAAAAGTGAGGTTTTGTTAGCTTTATCGATATTGATATTTTAAAACATACAGTGACAACAAATATGTTTTCAAATACTCATTCGAATTTAGCGCTTTCTACATGTACTACAAGCAGCTTTTTTCGCAAAGTGTTAAAAATACACCCAACTGTCAAGTCAAATCTTGATGGTCCTTGATCTTAGTTTTCTCACAAATGAAGATCGCAACACTCTCATTTAGGTTAACCTATTTCGTTTTTTTAATCGTAACTTGTTCATGACACCAGCTTGTTGATTGGCAGACTGGTCTTCTTATGTCAACAATGATTCCCAAGTAATTCAAAGTTTTGACACGTTGTACATCTGAAACAAGCAGACTATTAGAAAGAGAACAAGTACAATTATATACCAATTCGATTCAATGTAATAGTCAAAATTTCGATTCAATGTTATAGCCAAAAATCAATGAGAACATTACATAAATAGATCCACTCACCCGGTGTGACAATCTTTACTTCTTCCGACATTCCAGTACCACTTTGTATGTTCTATTCCGTCAGTACTGCCATGGAAGAAGTCGATGACTTGTTTCATTTCACATGTGCTGAATATAATCTCCAGGATACTGTCCCACCTCAATTGAGTATTGAATCAATCTTAAAGTTTTTTTCGACCGGATTATATTGTCGGTGTTTCGATTGTTTGATGATGAAAGGTACACGTATGTGCAGTCAAGGGAAACAATCTCCAGGATACTGTCCCACCTCAATTGAGTATTGAATCAATCTTAAAGTTTTTTTCGACCGGATTGTATTGTCGGTGTTTCGATTGTTTGATGATGAAAGGTACACGTATGTGCAGTCGAGGGAAACAATCTCCAGGATACTGTCCCACCTCAATTGAGTATTGAATCAATCTTAAAGTTTTTTTCGACCGGATTGTATTGTCGGTGTTTCGATTGTTTGATGATGAAAGGTAGACGTATGTGCAGTCGAGGGAAACATTGGAGCTGGCAAAACGACATTGATGAAACAGATGAAACAACATTTCCCTGAGAAAAGATACTATTTTGAACCCATCACAGATTGTGAGAATGTTCAAACGACAGATTGGTTAGTCAACATGTTGGATAAGCCTAGCAAAAAAGACAAAAAAGGATGCATTTGCATTTCAAATCATGACGCTAACTTCTCAACTCGAAATTATTAACATTCTTTTGAAAATCTGGTCATCGCGCTGTCCTTGTTGAATGAAGTTTTATGAGGAACAAACATGTGTTGACAAAGCATTGAAGGACAAAGACATCATCACTGAAACTGAATGGGCAGAATACAACTCCGTGCATGAAAAAGTTCTTCCGAAGGATTTCGCATACAGTGATTTTATCATCTTAAACAGCTATCCTGAAACGTGTTTGAGTACAATCAATTTCCGAAGCAGACCCGAAGAAAGAAATCTACCTCTCCTGTATTTGAAGAAACTCAACAAGTACCACCATGAATTATTGATGAAAAGAGACGATGTCTTAATTTCTGGAAAACGACAACAACAAAGTTAGTTTGGGGATTTCAGTCGTATGGTGGGTGAAATTGGCTATTTTATCCGAGAAAAAAGTGATGAAGAAGTCCAGGGCCCTAACGAGAAATCACAAGCAATTGCTTCTTGTGGTCCTTTCGATGACGGTCTCCCTTATGAAGACTTCGCTGAACACAAGAAAGAACTTTGGGAATCAGTTTGTTTTGCTATGACATTTATTTGCTCACATTCGAAATAAGCAGTGAAACAATGTTCTCTTACTTTTGACTTCTGTCCTTCATCTGGTTGTTTTCTCATCTCAAACAATTGGCATCAATTAGCAGATACTTTGTAACGGGACTCTTTTCAGAGCAGACACGGTCACTTGTATCAAATCAGCTTGAAAATGGGTAATGTCAAATTGGTCAATCCTATCATTTTGTTTAATAACGAATTCATAATGCACAGGCACTCATGTATTTTGTCGATGGTATACATCTGACATGACGGTTTGTTTATCAGTTGTGTTATAAGGAATACTGTTTCGTTCGGATAATTCTCACTAGAGAATGAAAAGTGTTGACTGTTCATGCGCTGTAATTGACATTTATTAATGTCTATCAGTGTAGTGTTGTCCAAGGTTGAATATACAAAGAATCACATACGGCAAACTTTCTCATTGTTTGATTTAAGACACATAGCTTTCTGTTGTTCAGTCGTACTATATTAATGTCATCAACTGACGTTCCAGACCTTGGTAGTACATGTATTATTGAATTCGGTGTCGCATACTGACGACAGTTCACTGGACTACAAGTCTGTCTACCAACAGCGTTTAGCCCGATTTCAAATGTTTCCGTATCCGAAACACTTTCGCATTATTAGAATTTGCGCCCATGCTCCGATCCCTCCACCAGTATGATATCCGAAATCATTGTGTTCCGCCACTTCACTATCAGAATCAACAATGTATCCAAACTTCAGTTGACAATTTACGACTTTGTTTGATATTATTTTTGTTTTTTTGCGTTTTTCAATGAAGTGACTATCAAACGGCAGTAGACGCATTCGCATGTCGATTACCTTTTGTTTATGGTTATTGACTCGATCATTTAAAGAACCGAAGTTAAGCAACTCGGACATCTTATTACCCGTTTCAAGTGAAAACACAATCTTTCAGAATCTGGATCTGCTCCGAACTGACGATTAAGCATTTAAAACAGTTTCGAACAATTTATTTGGCGCAAGATAGTTTTGTACCGATTTTTTCAGTTTCGTCTAGCAACTTTACTAAAGTTTTTCATGTTCTCTGATTTTCTGAATACAGACCTACTAGCATAATAGTTTTGTGTTTCGATTGATGAGCCACCAGTCACTGATATTGTATAATTATCAGAGCTACTCTGTTTCAAATCTTACTTGTAAGTCAGATCACTATGATCGACTCTCTGTTGGATTTCATAAACTTCGTCTTTAAGTGATGTGCTCGTCGCGGTTGAGGTTTGACTGCTTTCGAATACGTTACGTGGTTTGTATTATGATGTTTTCATCCCAGCAAATAGTATTCGTTTACCGTATAACTGACCTTCATCATTGCTTGATTCCCAGTTTGACAGATCGGCCACACGCGATCTTTGTGATTTTGACAGTATTAGTATGAACTCGTCTTCACTGTCAATGTTTTTGATTTTGTCTTTCAACGTTTCCCAATGTAATGTTTTTCGAATCGAGTATGTTTTTCCTTCGTCGATTACACCTGTTTTGAATTACTGTCTTTCAGCACGTTTCTGATTGGTGTAAAACATGTGAAATTTTACAGGGTAGTTTCTTTTAAGAATGCGACACAAAAACAGACTTATCTGTCGGATATCGTCTACGTCTGGTAAGAACAACTCTGACTCTTCTTTCACATCTACCTTGATGATGTACAGATGCGTTTCGAACATCAGCGCAGATGCAGACAACTCGATTTGTCCGCGGGGATGTTTGGTTTGTCTGGTGTTTTTTTCTTCAGATATGTCCTGATGAATCCCGACTCTTTCATACAAATACGGTTTAAGGTGTACTCATTTATCACATCGGACATGAATTCATTGAGACGTTGCCTGATTACTAGATGAAAGTCCAGGCTACCATGCACAGGGAACGAAATGCTTTTGTAAAAAGATATTGCTGTCTTCTGGTACTGATACTGTGTCGAAAACTTAACTTTCGCTGTTTACTTCTGGCAATACGCATTGACTGACTAAGTTTGGTTCGCCGTCCCAGATAATGATAGATTGTTTCTTTCTGTCGTTGTCATTGTTAAAAAACTCTTATTGGTAATACATTTAGTTCTCTGCTGAGTAAACGCGGACTTTGAGACAGGTGAGGTAAATCATCTCCACTAGAAAATAAAATTATCTCAGTAACAGGGAGCTGAATATTTGCATGTTTAAGCATCTGTGATGAGGTGAGAAACGTCGGAGGCATTTGAGTTTCTTTTTTGTGAGACAAAGACAATCTTTAACTTGCCTTTAAGTGCCTCGGCAGCCGAAATTGTTTCATGCGTTTTAGTCGTTGCAGTTTAGACGGTGCTGGCTTTCCAATGGTGTCAGTTTTTGTTGTGTCTGTCACGTTCCTTGAGACATCTGATGTCAGAAAAGTATTGACACTTCTAATTCTCTGTCTGAATCAAATTGAATCAGGTCTCTAGAGAATTGATCACTGTCAACAGTCAACATTAACTTCTTGTACGCTGGCATTTGCTCTTGTCCACGTTTTTGTTTTCTCATTGTAGAGGACATGCTTGTCTTTAAGGCACTATGTTTATCAGAGTCGGACTCTTTGTCTGTTGAGTCAACTCTTTTTAACTTCTTATGCGAATGCAAACTTAATATTTGGATGGATATAAAGTACGGTTTCTTCAGTTTACTAGTTTTTGCCAGATAATAATACTGCAACTACTACTACCACTTCTACTACTACTACTTCTACTACAACTCATACTACTACTACTACTTCTACTACTACTAATACTACTACTACACCATTGACTAAAACGAAAGATCAACCAAGGGATGATGCTCAAAATGATTCGAGTGTCAATAAAGGACTAAAAAGTGAGTCTACTCTGGCTTTTTCTGAATCCGAAGGTTCATTTGATACATTAGATTGAGTGTTTCTTATACCAGTTGATATAGTCAACGAGTCAGATCGGAACAATATCTTCTGCAGTAAAAACACAAGGGTGCCAAAAGCAGCGGCTGATCAAGACAAACAGAGACGGCAGTCTACAAATGAAACTACTGAACATCAATCATTGTCAACAGAAACTGAAAACGATGACCTGTTTCCATCTTAAAGTGAATCTTAAATATGAACTCGGGCACACACTCTGTCATCATCGAACAATACCCGTCATTGATTGACTCAACACCTTTTGAAATATCACACAGTAACAACAACGAATACAGTGACTTGGTTTTTGGCTTTCAAGCTAATGTTGGAGAGGAATCAAATCAGTGTTACGCGGCTGAAAATCCAGTTTGCACAGTTTACTACGACCCAAGAGGCCGATTTAAGAGTGTAGCCTATTCCTTTCTTATTGTGATCTATTCAACGTTTTTCGATGTTTGCTCAGGATTAGACGAACTGATGCTATTCGGAAATGTGCTTCATCAGCAGTTACGTTACAAGAAGCACAAGCAAAATATGTCACCAATCGATCTTCCATCGTCTATGCGCATTCACGACCTTAGTATTCGTGTCAAGCTAGAATCACCGCAATATGAAGTCAAAATAGACAGTGTTACGAGCCAAGGCGTAACGAGAAAGACAATGCCAAAAACAAACTTTACGAAATTTATTTAATCCAAATTACAAAGTTGAAATAAAATCTAAATACCTAATTCACAGTTCCCAATATCCTTAATTATTCCGATCCTGTTTAGTGTCCTTTTAAAAGTCCAAATCCGGTTGTTGAATGTTCCTGAACACTTTGAAGTTGAACCTCACACACTAAAATTCAATAGTCCAAAAAGATTTTGTCACTAAATAGTATCCAAATAATAATGCAGACTCTTCACAAAGTAACTACATATAATGACTGTAGACTAACTGCTAAGAGATAGCCCTACAAATCTTCAATCATATACATATACTTTATCATCTTTCTAGAAGGATATGGCTTAATCTTGTATTTACTTGAATAATCTCCAATGTTCTAAATATTCTAGCAGTTTCCATATCATTATATAACCTTCTACCAGGTTCTTAAATTTTCTATAAGCTTTCAAATGTTCTAAATGTAAATATTATTGATAAATAAGTGCTCATTAACAATAAACGTAATTTCAAATATCAAAACAAGTTCACAATTCACAACTAAGCTGTTTATATATCAACAGCTCTATACAGTTTGATCAGATAGTTCATGTTGATAACAAAGACAGGCTCATTTAGCAATTTCAGAGTGATGATAATATGCGTTGCGGTGTTTGTCAAAGAATAAAAACTCTACCTCTTCAATTGTTTACCACATTATATCCTAAGTGGACTATCGACTGAAATTGGCAAGCCGACATTGATTCGCTTTAACAAAATGAAATACCTTTGATAGCCTAGTTGTAGAGCGTCCGCTTCGAGTGCGGGAGGTAATGGGTTCGCTCCCTGGCCGCGTCATACTAAAGACGTAAACAATGGTATCAGTAGCTCCCTTGCTTGGCGCTCAGCATTAAAAGGGAAACTGGCTTCTCTTCTCTCATACCCTCACGGCGATGGATACCATCGGGAATGAGGTGTCCAGAGTGATTAATATAAGTTGGATAACTTGTTTCACAGTCGACCTAAAATAAATTAGTATAAACTTCAAAGACCTTTGGTGATTCCGTGTTATGTTTCTGTGAATACACATATCTTATCAAAACGCTAGTAGTTGTTTAAATATTTATGCTTGCGACGAAGGCTAAAGTCAAGAATGAAGAATTTGCGGTGAAACCGACCTCCTTTAGAGAAATTGAAAAGACAGACAACAAAGCAAACACTTTTTCCAACCCACAGACAACTAACTTCATAAGAAAAAAAACAGTACCATCTCAGCCGCAAGACAACGATAGCGATAGCAAGAACGTCAAAGAACATCCGACGTCTCGGAAGAAAAACAATAGTAAGATAACAGTTTAACTATTTCAGCGGAACGAACTATGGCAACTCGCACAGGTTCATCAACGACTTTTGTTACTACTTGTCGAAATACACACGCATCCTGAATTCAGAGGCCGGCTTATAAAGAAAACAGATGGTTTCAAATTTCATCTGGACTCTTTGATTTTTGCTGCACTGATAAACACAAGTGATAATTTCAGCTGTTTCATAGCTCGTACATTTAAAAAATTCAACATTCAGCGTTTTTCAACACGTATATAACTCCAATGCGCGCACCCTTGTTCTACAATTCTTTCAAAAGAAAAGAAATGCTGCAGAAGATGAAAATCAAACAACTGAAAGAAAACGACAGGACGGCTTTGATACTACTTGTACAACATGAAAGAGGTTATATTAGAACTCATTGTGAAATTTGAATCAGGGAGCATTAAGACAAAGACCATTGAAAAACACTTCAACATTTATAAGCGGTATGGCTCTTGTAAGTGCGTTGACTTTCACCTCGTCTTACACATATTGAAAGAGCAGTCCGAGAATGCACTGACGGACTTGCTTTTGTTTGTACAATTTCTGACAGAACCTACGAAGGAAGAATATAATCTAGATGGTTTAACCGAAACCTATTACAAACAGAATGGACTACGACGATACTCTCCTGTAAACAAAAAAAGAAAGATCTTGAAGCAAGAACTCACTGAACAACTGAAACCATTCATTCGCCACCTGTCTTGACGGGTTGTGGCTATGTATGACACCGAAGGCCGTTTCCACTAGTGTTGGAAAAGGGATAAGCGATCAGTACATTCGTGACCCAAGCAATGAATTGTTCGGACCATCTACTAAACTAGATCATGAGGAGGTGATGCTGCCTTTTGTTATATTCGGACAAAAACACTATTTTGCTAATATCATGGACCTGACCCTTATCCCATACATTTGTTGTCATATGGTGTATTGTCCTTAATATGGTAATTATCATTGGAAATAAATTATGTTTAAACTAAACTAAACACAAACTAAATTACCCGTTTTGGTATGTCATAATGCAGTAACTGAAGTGTCCGTCTCTCACGGCGAGTAAAACCAGGAGAAGCAATTACTCGCGTTTGGCTCTGTTCGAAAAACAAAGCTCACACTGCTACATTGCCAGGGATAGATGCCCAGGGCAAAACTGTCATTGCATGAGATACCCTGAGTCTCTAAGCACCTTCTTTTCTTTCTTCTACGGAAATGCCAGCATGGCACTACACTATTTTCATCGTGACGGTATACATCTTCAAGCAAAAGGATGCAGCACACTGGTGGCTGTCATCAATAAAGCCATCAATATCATAAAGCAGCAGACGACACGAAATAAAAGCACACATCAATCTCAACATCGAGCGTTTTTTAGTGCACCGCACACCGGAAATATGAGATACACACGCTATGGTGGAGTCCGAAGAACACAACAGTGCAGCATATGCGGTGGTAATAATCACAACACTCAAAACTGTTGGTTTCGATGTTAGGGACTCGAAGATGAACACTTGGATACTAACAAATACGAACTGCTTTAAAAATTGTGTAACAACTGTAACAACATAGCATGTAAGTGTAGATATATGTTATTGCTGGAAAATTCAAATCTAAGTAATAATGAACATGTGAACGATAATTCATTATATACAAATGTGAAACATTGCTCTACAAATTTTGTTAAAAATACTTATATCTGTCAGCAGTCTAATAATTACATCAATAGTCCGAATTTAAAAGGTGATGTGTCAGATATTTCGTTAACTAGTACAAATAACCAAAGTATAAGTAAAGCAAATATTTCTGTCACTAATAGTAATATTAAAAATCAACATAATCATAACAAAATGAAAAATGAGCATGTCATAACGAAAAATAATTTCGTATACACCAAAAAAGGATTACATGTTGCCAGTCTTAACATTCAACATATAATACCTAAAATTGATGAAATAAAATATCACTTGTCATTACCAAACTCTACAAATGCACTTGGTTTGTGTGAAACGTTTCTTAATGAAAACACTTCAAATACACTTTTGAATATTAATGACTTTTCATTTGAAAGAAAAGATAGACAGTCAAAAAAAAGGTGGAGGACTTTTAGTTTATATTGCAGTTAAAATACCATACTCTCGGCGGTTAGATTTAGAACATGATGCTATTGAATATATCTGTATTCAAGTCAATTATTTGAACAGTAAGCCATTTTTATTACATTTTGTGTATAGGCCACCTGATGCTAAACAGTTGTAGATTGATTTATATGAGCTATTACTTGAAAAAATGGACGCAGAAGGTTATGAATATCATGTTTTAGGAGACATGAACATTAATTGGGATCCAATCAATAAGTATAACAAATTCAAAAATACAAAATTAAAGGACACAATATTAAAGTTTGGACTTTCCCAAATGATACAAAGTCCTACAAGAATAGCAAAGAAAAGTTCGTCATTGATAGATCACATTTATTCTAACAGACCAGAGTATATATCTGAAATTAAAGTACCATGTTATAGTATAAGTGATCACTTCCCAATTTGTATGACCCGTTGAGTAAAAACTAACCCTAAAATACATAAAAAGCTAGTGTACAGAAGTTATAAAAAGTTTGAAGAACGTAACTTTCATGCTGATTTAATGGACTCCCCACTTAGCACAACTGTAATATATGAAAATCCAATTTGTCATTGAAAGTTTTTTACAATACCTTAAACAGTGTTTTATCTAAACACGCTCCTATCAAGGTTAAAAGAATTAACCGTGATGTTCAACCAGATTGGTTTACTAGTGACATCAAAGCAGCTATATGGCAACGTGGTAAACTGCATAAGGATAACAAATTCGATCAATACAAAGTGATGAGAAATAAAGTTTCATCTATGATAAGAAAAAGTAAAAAGAACTTCTACAGTGAAGCATTTAAAGTAACAAATCTACAAAACATTTGTGGAAAAGTTTAACGTCTACATCTGGTAAAAGTTATTATGATAAAGAAGTTGCGCTACCTAATACACTTATGTATAATAATAGACTGATTGAAGGAGAAAACAACATACTGAACGCATTAAATGAACACTTTATTAATATATCCAACATAATTACAAAATTAGCATTCGTTGCTGAAAACTTTTCTAAACTTGAATCAATATATTACAAATAAACTTCTTCAACAGGGCTACCGTTATTACAAATTGCGTAAATATTTTGCTAAATTTTACTATCGTAATTCTGATTTGGTTTTGAAATTCAATAGTAATCTAAAGACTCTTCTGCGAGAAGGTATTTCAAAACCCGATTTTTATGGGGATGTGGTTTACAAACTTCGTAAGATTTTGGGTCATGGCAATTTTCCAACTGTATTTGCTAAAATTATAAAACGTTTTGTTAAAAGAGGTTACGACCCAACTGTTTTGAGACACACCGCATGTTTGGTGTTCAACCCGTTTACAGTTGGACGCTATTCTTCCCTCTTTGATTGTGTCTGACGGAAGAGGGAGAGGACTCTGTGATGGGCAGTTTTTAAATCCCACTGGGACGAAGCTGTTTTGATTTCTGTCCTCTGGCCTGTTTCGTCTGGCCCTTAAGGGTGTTTCTCTTGGTGCTCTGCCTTCTGCAAAGGCATTGAGTACATACGTTTTTTGGGTTCTCAAGGTTTGCTTTTTATATATTTATACACGAGCATTTTTGTGTTTTACATACCATGCCTTTTGTTTCCATTGCGTGTGTTAGAGATTCACCTAGCAGGGGTTACTTTTATTTACACTGTCCTGTGACTTTGGAACATGGTGGGGGTAAGAGTGAGGTTGGGTGCGCACCATAAACCGGTTTAAGCTCCCCAGTGGTGTTTTTGCCACTGACCTTCCAAGGCGGTGCCCCACTGTGTTCCGTTAATTGTTCGTTTTGTCCTCGTGTGTTTGCTTTGTTTGCTTGTGTGTGCTGGTAGTGTATGTTTGTGTGTGTACATGATTGTGTGTGTGTGTGTGTGTGTGTGTGTGTGTGTGCGTGCGTGTGTGTGTGTGTGCGTGCGTGTGTGTGTGTGTGTGTGTGTGTGTGTGTGTGTGTGTGTGTTGGTGGTGTGCACTTCTGGGTGCTGTGGGGCTCGTTTTGGGGAGGCTGCGTTTTTGGTACGTGGCATTCCCTGTTTGATATTATTTTTGTTTTTAAACAATAAATTGAGACATAACATGTTTTATATTGAGCATATAACAGCCTTTGAAGTAAAGAAAATAATTGATAATCTAAATCCTTATAAATCTACAGGCATAGATGGCATAAATCCAAAGATACTTCAATACTGTGGCGATCACATAACAACATCCATTACTTATATCATTAATCAAAGTATTGACCAAAGTGTGTTTCCAGACGCCCATAAGGAAGCATATGTCTTACCAATTTTTAAAAGCGGTGATAAAAAAGATCAAGGCAATTATCGACCTATTTGAATTTTGCCTACAATTTCTAAATTATTTGAAGAACACATTGCTTCTCAGTTACAAAATTACTTCAAACATACACGTGTTATTCACGAACACCAGTCAGGGTTTAGACAACAACATTCATGCCGTACTGCTTTAACGCATTTGATAGATACCTAGCTGAAAGACATTGATTCTGGGAAATACGTGGGTGCAGTGTTTTTAGATCTACGAAAAGCATTTGACTTAGTTGACCATAACATTATTTTATATAAACTACGGCTTTATCATTTTTCAGAAAAAGCTATCAAACTTTTTGACTCTTATCTTTCAGATAGAACGCAGATAATAAAATCAAGAAATAACACATCAAATGTTATGAAATTTACCTCGGGTGTACCCTAGGGTTATATTCTAGGGCCTCTTTTATTTTTATTATACATAAATGATATATCCTTTGAAACTTCTTCAGGTAACATTGAGCTCTTTGCTGATGACTAAACTCTGTACGAAACAGGGTTTGCTATTGATACAGTACAAAGAAATCTTCAAAAAGACCTTAATTCTTTCAACACGTGGTGCTACAAGAATAATGTGGCCTTAAACCCAACTAAAACCAAATGTATGATTTTAACTACGAAACGAAATCAATCACACTTCAGTGACGGTACTCTAAATTTGCTCTTGAAAATAAACCAATCCTACATTGAAAACGTATCAGTTCAAAAAGCGCTTGGTATATACATTGATAATACTTTAACATGGGATGTGCAAATATTATATATATATAAGGTTAATTCTAAAATTGCTCTCCTAAAACGAATATCCTACTATTTAACACCAGAAATGAAAAAAAAAAGTTTTATAATGCTTATATACTACCCGACTTTGATTTTTGTTGTAAAGTATGGGGTAAGGGAAATGGCTGTGTCTATAAAATGAATAAATTGCAATCTAGAGCTTTACGACAGGTAAAATATAAAGCATTACCAACCAATACCATAGGTATAAAAATGATATACGATGGTTGTCATTTTCTGATAGATATATGTACCATATGGCTATATTAGTATATAAAGCTGAACATCACCTTGCCCCTGTGTATATACTAAATTTAATAACCTTTTCCAGCAATAATACATATAACCTACGCTCAATTTCTGACAAAAAATTAGTTTTACCAAAAATACGCACAAATTATCTAAAAGCTAGCTTTTCTTATTCTAGTGTACATATTTGGAATAACATACCTACGAATATCCGATCTCTTTCATCACTAATTTTATTTAAGAGAAATTACAAAAAATATTTGTTGCAAAAACACAATTAAGACGTCCATAGAATGATCATTATGATGTGTGTTTTTTTTAATAAATCATCCTACAATACTTCGTACATTTCAAATTATTTCATTTAAAGCATTATATTTCTGAACATAGAAGTTTATATGTGATGTGTATGCATACATATACGATTAATGTGAAGTGTTTGTCGAAGTCTAATCGAAAATTATCACACGATGTATCTGTGTACATTTTATTTTTAACTAGGTTAATGATATTGATAATTCAAAATATTTTTTTTATCTTTTTTTATTGTTGCGGAAGGCCACATTGAAGTATTAGGTATGTGTATTGATTATATGTATCTAAATGTACATCCTTCGTTAAATAAAGATGTTAATACTATTATTATCATTGTTATTATTTCATCATTATTATTATCACTTTTCTCCAAGTTTGGCAAATAAGTTGCATTTTTGTTTTGCTTTTCAATCTCAAAGAAGTGAAAGGTAAAAACAAATTCAACCATCCAGTCATGATATTTGACTAGCAAGAAAAGTGTTGTTGTTTTGTAAGCTAGGTTGGTCTTGTGCTAGCTGCTTGAAAACGATGTTTTGCTTTGTATGCTAGTGTGTGTTGGTAGTGTATGTTTGTGTGTGTACATGAAGTGTGTGTGTATGTGTGTTGTGTGTGCGTGTGTGTGTGTGTGTTGGTGGTGTGCACTTCTGGGTGCTGTGGGGCTCGTTTTGGGGAGGCTGCGTTTTTGGTACGTGTCATTCCCTGTTTGATATTATTTTTGTTTTTTTGATGTATACCTTTATATCTTAAGAGTACCCATGCAATATTTTTGGACTGGAATAAAAGGACAGGTCTTGAGTTTCTCACAATCGTTTAAGAGAATAACTCCATACAACTCCTTGAAACAACAACACTGGGCCGCTTTATGGGCCAACATAGGCTTTTCTTGTCTGCACATTTTTTTAATATATATATAATTCATTATTTCATGTCCAATTCATGGTGTGCCGAAGGGCGATACAATCTGTCATGCATAATTCCTGCTATTTGAAACATGTCTGAAATGAGAAGTACAGCAATATTGTTGAATTTTGGCCATCATAAATACTATCAGAATTCGTCGCAAATCGTAAGCAGACTCTTTAGCATCAAATTGACAGTGTGTATGATTATACCACTTCGACAAGCCTTAGTTGAACGATGGACATTGTGGCACGGCTCTCTAAATCGAGCATGCTATTCTATGACGACATATTACAATTATTTGACCAGTGGTCAAAAAAAAAATCTCTATGAAGTATCACTGGCAAAGGCTGAATTTAATTATCCTGGTGTTGGCGTGTTACAAATTTGGGTATAGGTTTAATTAAGTACGGTATGTCCAAATTGAATAGGCAACATCAAGTCAAGTAACAGTTAATCTTCATTTATTTCACATTAAAGGTCCACTACCAAGCGAAAATGAAGTGACAGTTATTTCAATGGCATGAACATTACCTTATGCAAGACACTAAATAATGAAGATTGGCAGGTTAAAAAAAAAAAAAAAAAAAAAAAAAAAAAAAAAAAAAAAAAAAAAAAAAAAAAAAAAAAAAAAAAAAAAAAAAAAAAAAAAAAAAAAAAAAAAAAAAAAAAAAAAAAAAAAAAAAAAAAAAAAAAAAAAAAAAAAAAAATAAAAAAAAAAAAAAAAACAACAAAAAAAAACAAAAAAAAAAAAAAAAAACCCCGGGGACAAAACGAACATGAACTTATAGAAAGTGTTCGGAACATGAAGAAAAGTATGTGTATTCAGTTGTGTCAATCTAATTTGACACAAAAGTACCACGTCATGTACGTCTGGTCACACTCTCCTCCTCTTTATTGAATGACGTCTCGTCATTTATTATGTCAATATGTCTGTCAAACTATTTACCAGTACCCTCTACATAAAATACTATATTTCCATATCTCTTGTATAAAAATACAAAAGTTACTTTACACTAACTTCAGAGTGTGTACTTAAGTGCATGTGATTACAGTACATATTACTTATCATTACTGTACTAGACAATTACTGCTGAAACATACATATATGTAATTTCAACTTTGGCCAATACTTCTCCCCTGGCAAAAAAATATCTGCGCCTTGCATTAATTAAAATCAAGTAAAACATGCAAATTTTCAGAACATTTCACAAAAGTCACTTATCTAGAATAGCACTAATAATCTTATGAGCTGTGTCGCAGTCCACGTCATTCAAAATACCAGACCGCATCAAAACATCAAGAGACTGTATCTTAGTAACAATCGGTCTAGGTACTGTACGAGCCATGGCATAAACGTAATCACCAAACCTATCGGGCGGCTTTCTCTTTCGTTCAGTCCTTCTTGGCTGAAGAACTGGATGACCATTCCTTTCAGCTTTGTCTCTTCCTGTCTTATTTGTTTCATTAACTCGTACATGTTCTTTTGCGATTGTCTCACCTTCATTCTGTGTAGTGTTTTCAGTAAAGTCTGTTTCCTAATTCTGCAGACTACGAGGAATGTTCAAATTAGAATGCATCTAACCACATAAAAATGTATCCTCATTATGTCCCCTCAAAGTATTCACCTCCAACAGATATGCAAGGTGTCAGTCTTCTAATCCAATCCTTGAAGGCATGTTCATAGTCTTTTCTATGTATACTATATAGACAGTGGAATATTGCAGGACCGAGGTGTTTGCGCTGGATAAATTTTCGACCAGGAAGGTAATTTCTTAGCCTTTGGAACAAAAAGAAGTCATACGGGGCAAGGTCAGGCGAATACGGAGGGTGAGGGAGCACTACAACCTTTTCCTGCTTCAGAAAGTATTGTACAATAGAAGCCTTGTGCGATGACGCATTTTCACGTAGCAATCTGACATTCGCCAAACCCGTTGCTGGTCTTCTATTTTGAAATATTTCTTCAGTTTTCGAAGAACTTTAGTTTTGTAAAACTTCGCATTCATGGATTTGCCTTTAGGTACATCAACCTGAATGCATCTTCTGTTGAAACTAACCCACATTTGAATTTCTTAAACCAACGAATAACTGTCGAAAAAGACATTTCATTATGCCCATAAACAGAACATATTTCATCAAAAATGTCTTTACACCCTATGACAAGAATACAACGATTCTTAATATAGGACTGTACTTCGGGGGGGGGGGGTGACTTTTTTTTAACCATTTTTTTTATAGCGTACAAGAGTAGGTAATTTTAGCAGCATACATAGCTAACATGAACGGATTTCTGGTGTGGTACCCAGTAATCTTGATTTTCTTCTGATTTTCGCATTATTAAGTGAGATAACGTTCTACATGCATTTATATTTGAACAATCCTCGTAGTTGTTGGCTCATCCTGTGTCTGATTGCTTTCCTGTTCAATACCTCCTAATTCAGCGTCTTCTGTTCCATCTTGACTTCCTGTATATGTTAATATTTTTACCTCCTGATCAGTTTGTTGTTCTGTATCCTCTCTGACCTCATTCAGCTCAGATTCATGATCAATTTCCTTAGGAGTAGTATCTGCTGTCGACCATTACCTTCACTCTCTACCATGTTTATATCTTCAGTTTCATCTTCATGACACTTCTCCAAATTGGGTCTATGGGCGTCCCATGCAGGTATGTAATGTCAGCAAATCTAAAACCTTCTTCGCTTTCTGAGTCGCTTTCTTCCTTGGTGACGTCACACTCATGTTTTGAACTCTCCTTGGACGATTCCTTATATTCTTCTTTGCCATCCGCATTTTCTCTGTTATCTTGCGTATCTTCATATTCATTATCTTGATCTTCTTGGTAATCTACCTGAAGCAAATGATTTCTATGTAAGGTCCTTTCTTTATCTGAGGTATCCGATCTCACTTTAAAAATAGGATTGTCAGGCCGTGACTGTTGTCAAACTTTATAAACATCTTCTCCAAATTGATCTTGGATCTTATGCTTGCCATCAACAGTCAATTTCTTTACCTAAATTCTGTCTCCCATATATATATTTACTGCTCTGGCCTTTCTATCATAATACTCCTTCTGTTTACTATTTGCCTTTTCAACATGTTTCTTAACTATCTGCTGTGTCTTTTCGATTCTATCTATGAGGTCTTCAATGTATTAGTGACTATTTTTATACCTTATCATATCATCTTTATTAGCCTTTTCGAATGTCAGATCAATGGGCAACCTTGGCTTCATACCAAACTTAGCTCGTATGGTACGATCTTTGTGGATTCATGTGGAATGCAATTGTATGAATAAACTAGCGAGTTTACATACTTTTTCCAATCCTTCTTCTGATCATTCTCTTAAGTTTCAGGCATATCTAGTAGTGTCCTATTGAATCGTTTGGGTCCTGAATTTTTTGGGGGATGATATGGTGTTGTATGGCTTTTTTTAATATTCATGGTGTTGCATAATTCCTTTATGATCTCACTTTCAAAATTGGCACCTTGATCAGAGTGTAGCCTAGAAGGAATTCCGTAATGCACAATAAAGTTATTGTAAAATGCTTCTGCTGTTGTTCTTACAGTTTGGTTTTTTGTAGGTACTACAAGTGCAAATTTTGTGTAGTGATCTGTGATGACTAAAACGTTCCCTATGTTTCCTTTTGACGTTCCAGTGTCAGAAAGTCAAAACAGACAAGCTCTAGAGGATATGTCGTGTTGACATTTATTAGCGGTGCCCTCTGATTTCCAGAAGATTTTCTACTCAATGACCAACATCTCCAGACATTCATGGCCAATAGTATATGTCTCTTATTAGTCTTATTGTTCATTCTTTCCCAGGATGCCCAACGTCATTATGAAGTTATTTCATTACATCTTTCCTGAAGCATTCTGGCAACACAAGCTGCTCAATTGTTCTGTCTTCCTCTTGAATGACTCTAAATAAGATCCCTCTCATTATTTTCAGATATTTGAATTGTCTTTTCATTCTTATGTCATCTCTGTTGAAGCAGTGTTTTGGCAATGACTGGTCTATTACTGCAATTCTCCACTTTTCTACTGTTGAATAGTGTCTTTGTGCCTTTCTTATTCCTCTAAGTTCTTTCCGTGCCAACACTTGTCCATTGTCTGAAGTAGCTTCAACTATGTTGATGTTTAACACAGGCAGTGTTTCAATGTAAGGCAATGTTATGAAGGAACATATGGCCTTAATAGTCTGGTCATATATCATTGGCTTGCCTTCCTGGTCTTCACTAAGCTTTTCATGTGGCCATCTACTCATACCATCAGCATCAGCGTTCTTTAGTCCAGCTCTATATGTGATGTCAAAAGTGTATTCTCCTAGTGCTGAGGCCCAACGCAGTCCTGTAGCGTCCAATTTAGAAGTAGTCAAAATGTAGGTCAATGGATTTGAATCTGTCAGAACTGAGAATTGATTAATGGCTAGGTAATCTGAACATTTTTCGGTCACTGCCAAATTTAAAGCCAAAAATTCCAATTTGAAAGCACTATAATTTTGTTCCGATTAAGTAAGAGCTCTACTTGCATATGCTATAACTCTTTTTTGCAATCCTGTTCTTGATATAGCACTGCTCCAAGTCCTTTGGTGCAAGCATCTGTGTGCAATTCAAACGGCACAGCGAAGTCAGGATATGCCAAAATTTCTGTAACCATTCAATGGACTATCTTAAACAAGATGAACTTTAAATAAGGTACTGTACAATTTCTTTTTAATTTTTGCTCGGACTTTACTTAACTGATTTTGTAAAACCATCGTTGATTCATCGATTCATCATATTATTTTTATTTACCAACTAAATATTCAATAGCTTACCTTCTAAAGTAGGTGATGTTCCCTGTCCTGTTATAATTCCGATTGAATTTCCTTATACTGTGTCTACTGTGCTTAAATTAATGCTGTGACAACAACAGTTTTTAAGACAAATTATGTCCTTTCCGTCAATAAATATAATTAAATTTCGGGTTTCAGGTGTAAATTGTCTTCCGCCTGACCTGGAAGTCATTATATCCCGTTTGCACTGGCGAATCAAAAATAAAACAATGCGATTAGTACATTTTATTTCTTTTTGCGGTAATGTACACGCTTAATAAAACAATTCAAGACTGAATAAAGCATCGAATCGTATACCGTATAGGCCTGTCGTGCATCGTACACCGGGAATCGTATATCGTGTATCGTATATCGTGTATAGTATATGGTGCACGTTACACGATGAATGATACGATATGATACACGATAAGCGATTGACAAAATACACGATGAGCGCACATACGTTATACGCACGTTACACGCACGATATACGCAAATTTTGACAACTGTTACGTTCCGACTACTGTAGCAGTATTTATTTACACTATAGGCTTCGGTTTTAGATGTCCAAGTTGCTTTACAACTGAACAATATTAAGTCATATTACATTGAAATAACAAGTTCAGAATGTAATACACAAGCAGTGCCTCATTGTATAAAACAATCAAAAACTATATGTGTCAGATTACTATTTATGTACTACACTCCAATGTTACTGTTTTGGACAGTAGTACAGTTTATAACACCCAATAATTGTAATCAAATTGTTAAACTATACTGAACTACAAGTATAAGATTTATACTGAAGTTCTGTTTTATGAAAAATCACAGCAGCTGTTCTGTATTTGAATCTGTATTTCTATAAGATTAGGCTATGTAGATCATGAGTATATTATTATTATTTCATACATACACTACTATCAAACATGCTAACAAACATGTACATACAGGGGACATCCCGGTGTTTTCCAATAAATCTATACACGGGCTACACTAATTTCTAAACGAGACTACTGCTACGTCACTGGAGTGTCGTTACTATTTTTAGGTCGGAAAAAACCCAGTACGTCAATGTGTAATTGTCGGTCAACCAATGAGAGCCTATTATTCCGGCGGGAAAATTAACTATGCAGGCAGCGCAATAATCGCTAATGTCACCAAGTACCTGATTGGAAAAGTAGAACCGGACGTAAACAAATAGTTCCTTGTCAACAACAAATATCGGTTCGAAATCTGCACAATTTATGACAGAATATGTCAAAATTCAGCTGAAACAATATCCTGTCTCAATCGATTATACTTTCAAGGCTTTATCAGCACAATAAACACTATTCCGATACCCTGACACAATCAAAACTAAACCACGTGTACTAACCCAGTTTTTGTACTGAAATTATTTCGTGTACTAGCTTTGTTATGCTTTTGACTATCAAAATGGCAGTATGTTCACCAAAATATTAAGTTATCATAGATTACTTCTACCTTAGAGTTAGTTATGATAGAAAAAAAGATAACACTAATATGTTATCAAAGATACCTTGACCAAAGAGTTAAATTCATGCAAGTGAAATCTCTCTCTTATGACAATAAGTACTCTAATACACAACTGCAGTAAAGGACTGTGAAATTCATCTGTACTGTCAATGTATGCAACAGGGAAACAGAATTAATTAAATCTATGACTGCAGCTGATGTATACAAAAATACTTGTACTCACTGACAGATGAACAACTTGTCTGTGAAACAACTGACTGTTAACACACTTGAACTTTGAACTGTCATGAACATCACCACTAGCTCCACAATAGAGTCCTAATATAGCACCTTAAATAAATATTAAGTTCCTGTTTCCTCTTGTGTGCACTGAAAGTGTCACTTTTCCAAATCACAGCGATAAAGTTCCTTCGAATTTCCAAACTACACTGGATGCACTCAATATAACAAGTATTTATACAATCCATCACAGAACAGACTAAATTCTGTTTAACTTGAATAGCACTATAAATAATAGTGTCGCTAAATAAACGGATCACTGAGTCTGATATAGGCTAAATAAACTGATCACCGAGTCTGATGTAGACTAAATAGACTGATCACTGAGTCTGACGTAGACTAAATAAAATGATCACTGACGTAGAAATACTACAGTAAAATGATAAAATGTTCCAACAGTTCCACTTCTGCAACGACAATCCGAATTTGCTCCAATCCGGTTAAGAACGGTATGTATTTATCCCCTCGTAGAACTTTGTACGAAGCGCGTAAAATCCTTAGGTAGAAGTATACCCATAAATATAGAAAAAAATAGGCCTTCGACGTGTGGAAGTTATCTGTGTGTACAAAGCACTACACAATAAAACTTAAGTAAAGTTCCAAAATATAACCGATGGTAAAGTCCAAAATACTGCTACTTTTTTGTTAACTGATTGATTCCATTCCTCGAGTCCCATGTTGGGCGCCAAATGTTGGCGTATTACAAATTTGGGTACAGGTTTAATTAAGTACGGTATGTCCAAATTGAATAGGCAACATCAAGTCAAGTAGCAGTTAATCTTCATTTATTTCACATTAACCAGTTAATCATTTAATTGGTAAATCATCTATCCACTAGATCCATAAATGTATCATCTCATGATATATGCTTCCTCATAGGTCATACATCATAAGTCATGGCCTATAAATACATTATACAACATAAGTTATAGCACATTTTACACACATCTCTATATATATTATACAGATATTGTGACACAACTAACAAGAATGGTAACTCTATCGTTCTTAATTGCTTGACAATACAACCGGAGACTAGTGGCTTTTAAGAATGAACGCAATACAACTAACATATGAAATAACAGATAACATTGCTTAGCATTATTATGCAAAGTACAATACATAACATAATATATAAAAACATAGCCTGCACAACTCACCAGTGTGTAGGACTGTCCTCTACCTTACATCAAATACATCATGGCATCATCACTCGCAACACACTCCACACTTCCATACGTGATGCTGTCAGTAAACTGTAAGTTAAGAAGTTTGTAAGAATAACAAGTAAAAAGATATAAAAGTCAAGTGATATTTTAATTAGTGTTAAATTAGACCGATACCGCCATTTATTATAGATACATGTACACGAATTCTGTGTAAAGAAATGCTAGCCGAGAGTTACGTTAAGAACGATTCTAAAGAATAATGAAGAGTTGTACACTTACTGTTGAGACAAAACGAAATTACAACAAAATCAACACATACCTCAGCAAAATACAAAGCCCGCATAAAACTACATGACCAAACTGCTTTGGTCAAAACGGCCTGCCTCGACCAAGTTAATGTTACCTCCGAGAACTGCGCACATAACACAACTAAGCGAAACGATGCCCAAACCAATGCAATTTAAGATAAGTAAAACTATTAAAAGAACATAACCGAATCGAGGCATTTTCAACTTCAGTTGTTTCAATCTAATTTGACACAAAAGTACCACGTCATGTACGTCTGCTCACTCTGGCAGTGCAGATAAAGTGACCTGTTTAGCTTGTGGTGTTGACGTGTTGTTCTGGGAAGCAACAGAAGACCCTTGGGAAGAACATTATAGATGTTCTCCAGGCTGCATTTATTTGAAAATGACAGGATACAAAAAAAAGATTAAGATTTGCTCCATTGTCAAGAAGTGACATGCAAACAAGCCATCTTTCGGATTCGAATCAAACAGTAGGCCTGAGTATAACTTTAAAGCTTTCGCATCAAGCAGTGCTACCTGAGCTTATTTGTTTTTTTTAAACAATGAATATTTACATTGTATCAGTAGTGTCTTTGATTATGTTGGTGAAAAATGAGAGTCTTTATAAATCTTTTAACATGATTATGCTTTAGTATTTAAAATGTTATGTTTGTTTTATCCTGTTTTGCTTAAATCGTGCCCTCTTGTAACAGTATAGCAGTAGAGCCTTTGTAGATATTTCAATGAAACATTCTCAAATTGAAGAGATAAACATGTAGACACTTCTTTGTCCTATAGAAGACATTTACATGTGACAGGAGATAGGAATTGGCTTTCTGTTTGCAGATAAGCTGACAAAAAAATCATAAATCATAATCATGACACTAACTTCTTTGGAAAAATATCACCTTACACTATAATGTATTCTAATGTTATCAATGGGCAAACTATAAGTTGTCTCTCAAGTACTGTTGCTTGAAGCACATGAAAGGCAAACATAAAACAGATTTAAGACTGTATTATTATTTATCATCACAGCATTGTTGAACCGTATATGTCCCGGAACGTATATATCGAGAGAAAAATTCGACCGCATATGTAACACGTGTGATATATTCGGTCGAATATAGTCTTCGCGTGAAACGTATATGGCACATAATATGTACACCTTTGACTTCGAATTTTATAGGAACACGAAAACGAATATCTCACATGCAGAAAAAGGCAAATAAAAACGAAATGTAACGATGTTTGGGAGGCATTCATATAGGTATATACATATATATAGGTGTAATATGGAGAGCCGAAATGCAATGACATGATTATCCAATAAAGTCCAAGATAAACGACATGCGATCAACAATTATTGGAACT
>JAFMSR010000006.1:55616970-55741259 GCA_022818135.1 Saxidomus purpurata | reverse complement strand
CAAGCATAAGATCCAAGATAAATTTGCAGAGGATGTTTATAAAGTTTTAAAACAATCACGGCTTGACAATACTGTTTTTAAAGTGAGATCGGAGACCTCAGATAAAGAAAGGACCTTACATAGAAATCATTTGCTTCTGGTAGATTACCTAGAAGATCAAGATAATGAAAATGGAGATACGCAAGATAACAGAGAGAATGCGGATGGCAAAGAAGAATATAAGGAAGCGTTCAAAACATGAGTGTAACGTCACCAAGGAAGAAAGCGACTCAGAAAGCGAAGGTTTTGAATTTGCTGACATTACATACCTGCATGGGGACGCCCATATACCCAATTTGGAAATGAGTCATGAAGATGAAACTGTGCTGATGTTCGAAATGCATCTTTACATCTCAATGAAACAAAATGATAAAAGATTTTAGATGGAGACAATTAAAATGTAGGAATAAGGTGTTGTACAGTTGAGCCAATTGAACGGCATGAAACAATCACTCATCGACAATTAACAATGTAAGTTTTTCTAGTGACGTATAAAACATGTTGATGCGCCGGCGAAGGTGTGAACATATTTGTCTAATCAGGTTCGAGTTGCCGCATGTTAATTACTTGGCGGGACCTTAGAAGTTTATCGAGTAATCGAGCTATCCATGCTCGAGTTATCCATGGTGATGTGTAGTTTAACGTATATGAAATATGAACGGGACCGACAAGAGATCTCGGGCTATCTCGGGTCTTCGATTGATTGATGCTCGAATTAAAAATAGTTTTACTCTATAATTATGGAAGCATTACAATTCAAAACAGTTATCAGCTTTCATTCATGTAATCACAAGCCAACCTATATAACTAAGAAAATACTTTATATGGCAAAACAAAAAACCTAAACGTAATCACGAGTCAGGCTTACATACTTTTCACAGTTTATTACATGTATCTTACTACAGCTGTTCAACCAGTTTTTTATATTTGGGCGGCAGAGACTGCAAACATCCACGCGTCATAAATCATTTTATATCGGGACTAAGTTAAGTCATAGTTGAGTTGTGCAACTTGATAGCAGATCCGTATTTCTGTAATACTTCATTATTTGTACTATACTGGCTTTAAGGTATGCGGACATAGAGGAGTAGAAAGAGTTTTTTCACGTTTTCACACATAATCCGCTAACAGTTTCTTGTATTTATGTCAACAATATTAAGCATATAAAATTATTCAAAACAGCTTGAACCAAACTTACACGCAGCAGACACAACAAATAATTCAACTTTCATTTTAACAATGTAAAAGCAACGTTGTTTTTAAAAGCAGAAGTATATGACAGCACATACACAATGCAGGTATGGCATAAAACATTTAACAAACACACGTATGACCGGCGTCACGTCATAAGCACTAAACATACAACGTATGACCGGTGTCATGGCAAACAACACTGTACACACACATATATGACAGGCATCACGGCATACAGCACTGTATAAACACAAATGTGACCGGCCTCACGGCATACATCACTGTACAAACACACATATGACCGGGTTCACGGTATACAGCACTAAACAAATGAACATATGACCGGCGTTACGGCAAACAGCACTGCACAAACACATATATGACCGGGTTCACGGTATACAGCACTAAACAAATGAACATATGACCGGCGTTACGGCAAACAGCACTGCACAAACACATATATGACCGAGTGGCAATAGCATACTCAAACAGTCGTCGACAAAGAAGTGGCGTTTTATTTCATGCTATCAATCAAGCTATTTTATCTTGAAGAATCAGTCTACCTACACACCATTAGATACTTATTGATGATATTATATTTAGAATTTATGTATTATGCTCAATCACACAAAACCAAATTTAGCGTGAAAATTGTAGCACAGGGAAACGAAGAAACTGCATAGAAACTGCTAAACAACATTAGCAGTATAAGTAGATGAAAACCTGTCCTTCGTGAGGACAATAAGTAACATCAGATTGGACATATGATTATGTTCATTGTTGTTAAAATGAAATGATATATACATATTTACTGGTCAATTTTGCATTACGTATTGAATTTTGTATTATAGCTGACTTAAGGCTTCACAGACAATACTTATAGGTTTTAGACTTAAACAACCGGTTGGACAATGCTTTCAAACAAAAGAAAGGATAGAAAGTATATAAGATTCATTATATTATTCACACAAACTGTACTGCATAAATATGTGTGTAGTAATCAAAAGAAGCGGTTGTTTACACACATGAAACCGTGCTATGTTATATCTAGTGAATTACTGAAGTCATGGTACAAGTGTCATATAATAATACCGTGAAAGTTTTCTGAAATGAAACAGCCATTCTGGCGGAAAGCTGAAGAGTTTATATACTTGCTCGAATTACTTTGCTTATTATCTAATTCGGGAGTAAGGTTAGAGGTATTTTGCAAAAAGTGATTGGCAAACAGTAATGAAAAATTATTTTACACAATGTTATACCTATTTTAGAAATTCGTATGGTATCAGAACGCTATAAACAATTTATATATGTATGGTATATAAGTCTATAAAAAAACATTTCGTAAACATTATTCAGAGTCATATCATCTGATCAAATATTTATATACAACCGACGCTCAAAAAGACAAAGAAGTAGTCGGAACTAGCAGTTCACTTCCCTTAAACTAATATAATATTGTTTTTAAAACTTTTTTCACGTGTGACCGATAAAAAGCAGTTGTTGCTAACAATGATATAAACATTTGATTTCTTAAGTGTTACATTTACATTTTCATACTTCCTGTAGAGTGGGGCATATAGCTGTCGCACAATCCGAAATAATACTTCTGTCCACAGCATAACGTTACAATTTTGAAGAGATATAGTTGATACATCAATATTATCAATGAGCAACCATCATTAAAAAGACTTAATGTGGTTAAACAGAACATATGACTGTTACTATGGCTCTTATTTAAACCCATAATAAACTGAAGGTGGGTTCATATCTTCTATTTATTTTCAATCACATCTACACAGATACACTCAACCACTTTTCTAAGTATACACCTAAAAGAAATGTTGTAGTTTATTAAATTTTTAAGATATTTTGATGAATTTGTCAAGGTCATAATATCAAAGATTGATATTTAACATTTCATCAGAGTTATAAAGATAGGTAAAAAAATTCATTGGTCCGCAGCGCTGTAAACACAATAACCCCAATATTCAAAAGTCACAAAAACGTTCAAATTACCAGACTGTCATAAATCTACGTGTAACATAGACGATCATTTATGTTTCACTAAAATAAAATTAGCAGACATGTGCCAATGTTTGATCATTCAAATCGTTTAAGAAGATTTTCTTGGGCAGATGTAAAGTGTAAAAAGGAATTTTGAGACTTTTGCCTGATTCTTATCCTCCACTTCATTTCAATCCGATGAAGATTTGATGGAAAATGAGCACCCTAGTGCCTTTTAACTCATTTATGGCTTGGACGTAATCGTCTTCAAGAATTGGTATTTGGTACTTCTCACGAATCTCTAATGGTCAGTTTGTGGTGTGAAAACGTCACTTTGGAGAAAATACAGCACTGCATTGAACCAATTGATCCAATTGACAAGGTTTGTTGGATAAATGCATGGGGAAGGAAATTCTTAAAAGGTTAGACAGATCACCTCCGTCAATGAATTTAGTGTTGAAAGGATATTTTTATCAAAGCGGGATATTTGAAATTGGTACAAGAAACAGTTTTGTCAAACTTACTTTCATGTACTGTGAATCACGTGATTGAAAACGGCGGGAAACCGTGAGCGACAATCAGTCCAAGGGAGACAACAAGTGCAAGAACAAGGAAATAAAATATAGACGCTTATACAACCTTGTTACACAATTCCCGGCTCTGGGAAATGACGTCCCGTCATTGTCTTGTCAAATGTCAAAACATATAAAAAAATACTATCAAACAATAATTAAACACTATCAAACACCTAACTGAAGAGATAATACTTCAGCCAAACCTGTGTGTACACCACTTACTTACTATCATATACATATAAATATTGACATGATAATTATATATGATTCACTATACCTAGCTAAGTGTAACCTATGATTCACTTCTATACAGAACTACTCTAGAAAACACCAAAACTTCACTCACTAAGTACATCCCACTACAATATACATAAGCAGTCATTACTACTGCCTACTTCCTGTACTACCAGGTAGTATGACAAGTTCTCTTACATAGTACATCAATGATGTTATATATAATATTGTCACACATATATTGACAAATACATACACATATATTAAATATAATAACATCTGTTGTATGTCCCCTTTCGGCAAAGAAATATGTATCAAGTACAATATAAATTTCTTCGATAAAATGATTAAAACACTGTCTGAGATATTTGAAATAAAAATTAAAAACACAATTCTATTTCATTATAGCATTTACAGTCTTTCTTGCTATCTCAGAATCCATAGCACTCACTACACCAGATGTCATAATAGCTTCCAATGCGTGAAATCTATGGTCATATGGTCTGTTTGTCAGTGAATACATCTGGTAACTGTCATATTTGGCGGGTACTTTCCTGGTTCTTTCCGATCTCTTAGGTGCCTGTGGTAATTGTCTTGTTCTTTTCTTCCTGACATTCTCCATAATGGCCTCGGCCTCTGCATGTGACTGTTCCTCTACTACCTGTTCTGACACAGTTGCAATTTCCTGACTTTCATCACTAGCCTCTGTCTCTGTCACTGTGTCTTCCAATGATGTATTTCCCTCTTTTTATGTCTGATTTGTGTCATCAGCTATAAATTTTTTGGGAGTTGTATCCTGTGAAGCATTGATGTCCGTATAAGTTTCTATATCCTGTATAGTTGGGATTTCCTCTATACTACTTTGAGAACAACTACCCTCTGTAGTATCAAACTGAGTTTCTATTGTATTAGAATCTTCTATCCTGTTACTAGCATTGTCTGGTAACATTTCTACATTATTCTCCACAATCTCGAGATGATCTTGCTTAGCATTATGGGCGTCCCCATGTATTCTTGTCTCTGGGACAAGGAAAAAACTAATCTCATCATCTGAATCTACATCAATGTCACTCCTAAATTCTTTGAGAATGGATGCATCCTTTACTGTTGTACTCGTGGACTCTGCAGGATCTATTTGTACTTCTATTTGTTCATGGGTAGCTTCTAATACAGGGCCATCATCTTTTTTATCCCACCAGTTCACAGGGAGCAAATGATTCCTGTGCAATGTTCTTTCTCAGCATACCCTGTTAGATCTCAATCTATACACAGGAATATCCGTTCTTGGTTGTTCAATAACCGTGTACAACTCCTCTTCAAATTTGTCAGCTAGTTTATGCTTGCCTTCCCCATGCGAAAATATCTTCACTAAAACCTGATCACCAACTTCTACCTTAGCCCCCCTAACTTTCCTATCATAATATTGTTTTCTGCTTTTGTTTGGCTTTCTCTATATGTAAGTTGATATTTTGATTCTCGTCTGCTACAGCATGGCAATTGTTTAAATCTGTTGGTGAATCATTGATTAGCAAGCTATTATAAGTTGAGAGACAGCCCAGTGTAGCGTTGCTATTTGATAGTCTCCTCCCACAAATATTTACTGCCAGGGTAGTAAAAGTAGGGGCTTTAAAGCATGCATTGCTTTTCCTTTGTGGCATCGTTCATGAGATAATCAAAGAGATTAACAATATCATAGAAGACAAACCACAGCAGTTAAAACAGAGAATCAAGCTTGCTGCTTTCATTGTGTTTTTTGGAACATCATCCGTTTGCAGATGGAAACAGAAGAACTGCGACAAAATTATCGAAATATTAATATTAAATATTATTGCATTCTTGGGCTACCATTCCTGTTTGTGGTGAGCAAAAATAGATTACGTGTAGATTATTTACGTACGATGTGGGCGTCAAGACAAAACGACATGTCATAGGACAATGTTGTTGTCTCTGAGTATCAAAGTGTATCGTTGGTATTTAATATCGCAAAGAATTGTTAGCCCATCGATTTTTCTCGCAAAGTGTTAAAAATACCTCCAACTGTCAAGTCAAATATTGATGGTCCTTGATCTTAGTTTTCTCACAAATGAAGATCGCAACACTCTCATTTAGGTTAACCTATTTCGTTTTTTACTCGTAACTTGTTCATAACACCAGCTTGTTGATTCGCAGACTGGTCTTCTTATGTCAACAATGATTCCCAAGTAATTCAAAGTTTTGACACGTTGTACATCTGAAACAAGCAAACTATTAGAAATAGAACAAGTACAATTATATACCAATTCGATTCAATGTAATAGTCAAAATTTCGATTCAATGTTATAGCCAAAAATCAATGAGAACATTACATAAATAGATCCACTCACCCGGTGTGACAATCTTTACTTCTTCCGACATTCCAGTACCACTTTGTATGTTCTATTCCGTCAGTACTGCCATGGAAGAAGTCGATGACTTGTTTCATTTCACATGTGCTGTATAGAATCTCCAGGAAACTGTCCCGTCTCAATTGAGTATTGAATCAATCTTAAAGTTGTTTTCGACCGGATTGTATTGTCGGTTTTTCGATTGTTTGGTGATAAAAGGTACACGTATGTGCAGTCGAGGGAAACATTGGAGCTGGCAAAACGACATTGATGAAACAGATGCAACAACATTTCCCTGAGAAAAGATACTATTTTGAACCCATCACAGATTGGGAGAATGTTCAAACGACAGATTGGTTAGTCAACATGTTGGATAAGCCTAGCAAAAAAGACAAAAAAGGATGCATTTGCATTTCAAATCATGACGCTAACTTCTCAACTCGAAATCATTAACATTCTTTTGAAAATCTGGTCATCACGCTGTCCTTGTTGAATGAAGTTTTATGAGGAACAAACATGTGTTGACAAAGCATTGAAGGACAAAGACATCATCACTGAAACTGAATGGGCAGAATACAACTCCGTGTATGAAAAAGTTCTTCCGAAGGATTTCGCATACAGTGATTTTATCATCTTAAACAGCTTTCCTGAAACGTGTTTGAGTACAATCAATTTCCGAAGCAGACCCGAAGAAAGAAATCTACCTCTCCTGTATTTGAAGAAACTCAACAAGTACCACCATGAATTATTGATGAAAAGAGACGATGTCTTAATTTCTGGAAAACGACAACAACAAAGTTAGTTTTGGGATTTCAGTCGTCTGGTGGGTGAAATTGGCTATTTTATCCAAGAAAAAAGTGATGAAGAAGTCCGGGGCCCTAACGAGAAATCAAACGCAATTGCTTCTCGTGGACCTTTCGATGACGGTCTCCCTTATGAAGACTTCGCTGAACACAAGAAAGAACTTTGAGAATCAGTTTGTTTTGCTATGACATTTATTTGCTCACATTCGAAATAAGCAGTGAAACAATGTTCTCTTACTTTTGACTTCTGTCTTTCATCTGGTTGTTTTCTCATCTCAAACAATTGGCATCAATTAGCAGATACTTTGTAACGGGACTCTTTTCAGAGCAGACACGGTCATGCCTCGGTCACATATCCGTACGGTGTCCGTACGATTTATAAAATCGCACGATTCCACCAACTTTTGAAATCCGTTCGGTCTCCGTACACTCGTAGCTTCTGGTCACATGCCTACGGGCCCCGTACGATCTTTTGGAGGATGCAATCGTAGGATATCCATACGGACATCGCAGACAAGTCGTGCGGTGCTCGCAAGGAGCTCGGACGTACCTCGTGCGATGCACGGGTGTTCATACGGCGCCCGTACGGTGTCCGCACGGTGTCCTTGCGACAGGAATGAACCAGTTCGGCGATATCTTTTTTATACCCTTGTCACATTCACCCTACGAGCTCCGTACGAGTAGGTTTTCAGCCGAAATTTTGCAGAATCGCACGGAGTCCGTATGAACATCGTTGACTCTTGCAAGCATCGTACGGACATCGCAAGTTCCCCGCCCGGTGTCCGTAGTATCGTACGGACATCGTACGCTGACCGTGCGACCACCCTGCGATAGTCGTGCGAGCACCGGCAAGCTCTTACGGGACTCGCGGTGTTCCAAATCCGCACGGACATCGTGCAATGCCCGTACGAGCTATGCCGGGGCCCTTGCGGTGCCCGTTCGGGGCCCTTGCGAGCTGCTCACGACTTCGAAAATTTCTACGAGCTCTGCGATAGCTCGGGAGCTCGGTGAAACATTCTCACCGAGTCCCCGAGTCCTCTACGAGTTCAAAAAATCCGTACGATGCTCGCAAGAGTCTACGATGTCCGTACGCACTCCGTGCGATTTTGCAAAATTTCGACTGAAAACCTACTCGTACGGGGCTCGTAGCGTTAATGTGACCAGGGTATAACTTGTATCAAATCAGCTTGAAAATGGGTAATGTCAAATTGGTCAATCCTATCATTTTGTTTAATAACGAATTCATAATGCACAGGCACTCATGTATTTTGTCGATGGTACACATCTGACGTGACGGTTTGTTTATCAGTTGTGTTATAAGGAATACTGTTTCGTTCGGATAATTCTCACTAGAGAATGTAAAGTGTTGACTGTTCATGCGCTGTAATTGACATTTATTAATGTCTTTCAGTGTTGTCCAAAGTTGAATATACAAAGAATCACATACGGCAAACTTTCTCATTGTTTGATTTAAGAAACATAGCTTTCTGTTGTTCAGTCGTACTATATTAATGTCATCAACTGACGTTCCAGACCTTGGTAGTACATGTATTATTGAATTCGGTGGCGCATACTGACGACAGTTCAATGGACTACAAGTTTTCGTCCGCAATGAAAAATATCTAACTGTCTACCAACAGCGTTTAGCCCGGTTTCAAATGTTTCTGTATCCGAAACACTTTCGCATTGATAGAATTTGCACCCATGTTCCGATCCCTCCACCAGTATGATGATATCCGAAATCATTGTGTTCCGCCACTTCACTATCAGAATCAACAATGTATCCAAACTTCAGTTGACAATTTACGACTTTGCGTTTTTCAATGAAGTGACTATCAAACGGCAGTAGACGCATTCGCATATCGATTACCTTTTGTTTATGGTTATTGATCATTTAAAGAACCGAAGTTAAGCAACTCGGACATCTTATTACCCGTTTCAAGTGAACACACAATCTTTCAGAATTTGGACCTGAACCGAACTGACGATTAAGCATCTTAAACAGTTTCGAACAGTTTATTTGGCGCAAGATAGTTTTGTACCGATTTTTTCAGTTTCGTCTAGCAATTTACTAAAGTTTTTCATGTTCTCTGATTTTCTGAATACAGACCTACTAGCATAATAGTTTTGTGTTTCGATTGATGAGCCACCAGTCACTGATATTGTATAATAATCAGATCTACTTTGTTTCAAATCTTACTTGTAAGTCAGATCACTATGATCGACGCTCGGTTGGATTTCATAAACTTCGTCTTTAAGTGATGTGCTCGTCGCGTTTGAGGTTTGACTGCTTTCGAATACGTTACGTGGTTTGAATTATGATGTTTTCATCACAGCAAATAGTATCCGTTTACCGTAAAACTGACCTTCATCATTGCTTGATTCCCAGTTTGACAGATCGGCCACACGCGCTCTTTGAGATTTTGACAGTATTAGTATGAACTCGTCTTCACTGTCAATGTTTTTGATTTTGTCTTTCGACGTTTCCCAATGTAATGTTTTTCGAATCGAGTATGTTTTTCCTTCGTCGATTACACCTGTTTTGAATTGCTGTCTTTCAGCACGTTTCTGATTGGTGTAAAACATGTGAAATTTTACAGGGTAATTTCTTTTAAGAATGCGACACCAAAACAGACTTATCTGTCGGATATCGTCTACGTCTGGTAAGTACAACTCTGACTCTTCTTTCACATCTACCTTGATGATGTACAGATGCATTTCGAACATCAGCGCAGATGCAGGCAACTCGATTTGTCCGCGGGGATGTTTGGTTTGTCTTGTGTTTTTTTCTTCAGATATGTCCTGATGAATCCCGACTCTTTCATACAAATACAGTTTAAGGTGTACTCATTTATCACATCGGACATGAATTTATTGAGACGTTGCCTGATTACTAGATAAAAATCCAGGCTACCAAGCACAAGGAACGAAATGCTTTTGTAAAAGCTATTACAGTCTTCTGGTACGGATACTGTGTCGAAAACTTAACTTTCGCTGTTTACTTCTGGCAATACGCATTGACTGACTAAGTTTGGTTCGCCGTCCCAGATAATGATAGATAGTTTCTTTCTGTCGTTGTCATTGTTAAAAAACTCTTATTGGTACTACATTTAGTTCTCTGCTGAGAACACGCGGACTTTCAGACAGGTGAGGTAAATCATCTCCACTAGAGAATAATATTATCTGAGTAAGAGGGAGCTGAATATTTGCATGTTTAAGCATCTGTGATGAGGTGAGAAACGTCGAGGGCATTTGGGTTTCTTTTTTGTGAGACAAAGACAATCTTTAATTTGCCTTTAAGTGCCTCGGCAGCCGAAATTTGTTTCATGCGTTTTAGTCGTTGCAGTTTAGACGGTGCTGGCTTTCCAATGGTTTTGTTTTTTCCTAGTGCGTTCTGTTGTGTCTGTCACGTTCCTTGAGACATCTGATGTCAGAAAAGTATTGGCACTTCTAATTCTCTGTCTGAATCAAATTGAATCAGGTCTCTAGAGAATTGATCACTGTCAACAGTCAACATTAACTTCTTGCACGCTGGCATTTGCTCTTGTCCACGTTTTTGTTTTCTCATTGTAGAGGACATGCTTGTCTTTAAGGCACTATGTTTATCAGAGTCGGACTCTTTGTCTGTTAAGTCAACTCTTTTTAACTTCTTATGCGAATGTAAACTTAATATTTGGATGGATATAAAGTACGGTTTCTTCAGTTTACTAGTACAGATAATCGCCTTTCGGTTTAAGCAGTTCGCTGTGGCTAGGAGCAAAAAGTCAAATTCAACGTTCCATATTCCAGGTTTCAAAATCTCGTTTATCTTTTCATGATACATGTTTTAGAAATCTTCATCATTCATACTCTCTTGACACAAGGCGAAATTCTTGTAGTGATCTCTTTTTTTGAATATGATTGCAAAGTTTGTTTCGTACTTCTTGCACTGCGTCGAGGGTGTCAAGTTGTCAGCATACACCATTGAAATAACAATTTCCAAGTGCTTGTACATCAACCTAAGTTAAATTGTTGCTTGCTAGCAACTCAGACAGCCTACATTCTCCTTGTCTTTTCAGAACTGTGTAGAACTTATGGCGAGCTTCACTTTGTTTGGTAGCTTTCTGTAAATTTTGGTTATCATGTGTGCGTGGTACGAGAGTACTAGTATCTTTGTTCACTATTTTTCTACTAGTACTACTAGTACTGACATATTATTTACCATTTAGAGTGCTTGCATATTCACAATCGAGTCCAAGTCATCGTTGAAGTAAAAGTACACATTAAAATGAACGAACGGTTTTAAACAGCGTCTGTCATTTTCTTCATCCTGCAGTAAGTAAATCGCATGTTTCGTCGGCCTATATGTGCTATGATAACTTTATTGCATCCCACGCGGAAGAATAAGGTCAGGTTCTATGCCCTTTTGTATGCCTTTGCTATCGAACTGATAAACCGCGACATGAAACAACTGAACAAGAGTAGATATTTCCAGATCCAAATGAGGAGGACTGTTGTTATCAGCAAAATATATCTCGTAGTAATCTCTTATTTTGCAACCCTTACATACTTTGTTTAAAAACGTTGCATGTTTCACCATAAAGTGCACGACGGCCGATCGAATGATTAACCAGAAGTTCTTCCCTAAACAGAATATACAATATACCTCGGTATATGTTTGAACTGTCTTTCACGGAAGTGTCATTCACAGTAATTTATGAAAGATCCTTTCCATCGACATCGAGAAAGTGTTCAGGAAGAGCCATCAAAGCTCCCCTTAAACCATCACAGCTGCTCTTAAATCGCTGTCCATTTTTGTTCCTGCCATATCCAGTGTCTTTACGATACCCGAGACACATTGATATCTGCTTTGCGTAGTAATCGGATCTTTCAGTGTCTGACATGTTGGCGAACGGAAATCTAAAGCACCGGGAACTGATATTGCTTGATTTCGTTGTATCTGTCTTAAGTCTTGTCGGTTTTAGTTTGAAGGAAGGTCGAGTTGTCGATTTCAACAATACGGCCTGTTCAATGGCAAACTTGCTGTTATTACGATGCATCGGTTGGAAACATTGTCTGTCTTTATGTTCCAAATGATACAAAGCATTACTATATAGTCCGCTGTACCCGTGATCTGTCTTGTTGGGAGGCAGAATAATATTTGGTCCTCTTCCACTGTAAATTTCGTCCTTGTGAAATAGATATATTGCTACCTTGAGAAATACCGAGCAATACCGAGCAGTTCCAATTTGAAATAAGATTACCCGAGATTTTCAATTGAGTACTGTCCAATATCTCGTTCGCCGCATTCCGGACACGGGCGATCAAAACTCTCTCTCTTGTTGATCATAATTTTTTTATTTCCTATCAAGGCAAATCAAATTATGCACGAAAACTTATCCGTACCAACAATGATGTTCGACACGCATCTGCACAAGTGCACGCGTGTATGACATCTACATTTTTTGGAGGTTGCAGTCAAGATAATGGTGAAACTTCCATCTGAACAGACAACGACGACATTGATTTTTGAAACTTAAGTATCTGTGCACGTATGTTATCTGGTGGATGTCTTCTGTGTCATGACTGATATTCAGATTGAGGCATTTATCAACGTCATGAGTCAGTTAGACGAACACGCCATGGACTTCGAAGCTGAAAATCTATAAAACGAATTATGTAGTATGCCTAGGTTAGAAATTTGCCCTGATCCGTCTATTGTTCGAAACAATGAATCACTAGTAGAACAGAAGAATGATGTGATTCCGCAAAAACAAGTATGTAAATCGGACTTCTATGCAGCATTTAAGTGACTGGCTAGCTCATATTCAAAAGAGTTGCTTCACAAAGTGTATAATAAAAACAGAATTAACAAACATAACAAAAAACGCATCATATGTACAACATTGTAAAGTTACAGAAGATTCGAAGTCCATGAGCATCAACCCGCAAGATATTCCTGTAACAGGTATATCATCAAACCTATCGAATGACACTGACATCACAAAAACTGTGGCTTTACCACAAGACGACACCGAATAGAAGCAAACAAAGAAACAAGACAACAGAGATTCTGAGTCTAGTGAAATCGAACCAAAAGGCGTTGCTGAACAGGTACATTATAAACATATCGAGTAACTCTGCCAATAGAAAAAACGGTGGCTTTGTCGCAAGACGATACCAAACTGGAGTAGACGCAGAAACATGACACTGAGGACCATGCCATAGATATTTTGCCAGATAATAATACTGCAACTACTACTACCACTTCTACTTCTACTACAACTCATACTACTCCTACTACTTCTACTACTAATAATACTACTACTACTAAACCATTGACTTAAACGGAAGATCAAACAAGGGATGATGCTCATAATGATTCGAGTGTCAATAAAGGACTAAAACGTGAGTCTACTCTGGCTTTTTCTGAATCCGAAGGTACATTTGATACATTAGATTGAGTGTTTCTTATACCAGTTGATATAGACGAGTCAGATCGGAACAATATCTTCTGCAGTAAAAACACAAGGGTGCCAAAAGCAGCGGCTGATCAAGACAAACAGAGACGGCAGTCTACAAATGAAACTACTGAACATCAATCATTGTCAACAGAAACTGAAAACGATGACCTGTTTCCATCTTAAAGTGAATCTTAAATATGAACTCGGGCACACACTCTGTCATCATCGAACAATACCCGTCATTGATTGACTCAACACCTTTTAAAATATCACACAGTGACAACAACGAATACAGTCATTTGGTTTTTGGCTTTCAAGCTAATGTTGGAGAGGAATCAAATCAGTGTTACGCGGCTGAAAATCCAGTTTGCACAGTTTACTACGACCCAAGAGGCCGATTTAAGAGTGTAGCCTATTCCTTTCTTATTGTGATCTATTCAACGTTTTTCGATGTTTGCTCAGGATTAGACGAACTGATGCTATTTGGAAATGTGCTTCATCAGCAGTTACGTTACAAGAAGCACAAGCAAAATATGTCACCAATCGCTCTTCCATCGTCTATGCGCATTCACGACCTTAGTATTCGTGTCAAGCTAGATTCACCGCAATATGAAGTCAAAATAGACAGTGTTACGAGCCAGGCGTAACGAGAAAGACAATGCCAAAAACAAACTTTACGAAATTTATTTAATCCAAATTACAAAGTTGAAATAAAATCTAAATACCTAATTCACAGTTCCCAATATCCTTAATTATTCTGATCTTGTTTAGTGTCCTTTTAAAAGTCCAAATCCGGTTGTTGAATGTTCCTGAACACTTTGGAGTTGAACCTCACACACTAAAATTCAATAGTCCACAAAGATTTTGTCACTAAATAGTATCCAAATAATAATCCAGACTCTTCACAAAGTAACTACATATAATGACTGTAGAGTAACTGCTAAGAGATAGCCCTACAAATCTTCAATCATATACATATACTTCATCATCTTTCTAGAAGGATATGGCTTAATCTTGTATTTACTTGAATAATCTCCAATTTTCTAAATATTCTAGCAGTTTCCATATCATTATATAACCTTCTACCAGGTTCTTAAATTTTCTATAAGCTTTCAAATGTTCTAAATGTAAATATTATTGATAAATAAGTGCTCATTAACAATAAACGTAATTTCAAATATCAAAACAAGTTCACAATTCACAACTAAGCTGTTTATATATCAACAGCTCTATACAGTTTGATCAGATAGTTCATGTTGATAACAAAGACAGGCTCATTTAGCAATTTCAGAGTGATGATAATATGCGTTGCGGTGTTTGTCAAAAAATAAAAACTCTACCTCTTCAATTGTTTACCACATTATATACTAAGTGGACTATCGACTGAAATTGGCAAGCCGACATTGATTCGCTTTAACAAAATGAAAGACCTTTGATAGCCTAGTTGTAGAGCGTCCGCTTCGAGTGCGGGAGGTAATGGGTTCGCTCCCTGGCCGCGTCATACTAAAGACGTAAACAATGGTATCAGTAGCTCCCTTGCTTGGCGCTCAGCATTAAAAGGGAAACTGGCTTCTCTTCTCTCATACCCTCACGGCGATGGATACCATCGGGAATGAGGTGTCGAGAGTGATTAATATAAGTTGGATAACTTGTTTCACAGTCGACCTAAAATAAATTAGTATAAACTTCAAAGACCTTTGTGATTCCGTGTTATGTTTCTGTGAATACACATAACTTATCAAAACGCTAGTAATTGTTTAAATATTTATGCTTGCGACGAAGGCTAAAGTCAAGAATGAAGAATTTGCGGTGAAACCGACCTCCTTTAGAGAAATTGAAAAGACAGACAACAAAGCCAACACTTTTTCAAACCCACAGACAACTAACTTCATAAGAAAAAAGCAGTACCATCTCAGCCGCAAGACAACGATAGCGATAGCAAGAACGTCAAAGAACATCCGACGTCTCGGAAGAAAAAATAGTAAGATAGTAGTTTAACTATTTCAGCGGAACGAACGTGTCTATGGCAACTCGCACAGGTTCATCAACGACTTTTGTTACTACTTGTACGAAATACACACGCATCCTCAATTCAAAGGCCGGCTTATAAAGAAAACAGATGGTTTCAAATTTCATCTGGACTCTTTGATTTTTGCTGCACTGATAAACACAAGTGATACTTTCAGCTGTTTCATAGCTCGTACAGTTAAAAAATTCAACATTCAGCGTTTTTCAACACGTAGATAACTCCAATGCGCGCACCCTTGTTCTACAATATTTTCAAAAGAAAAGAAATGCTGCAGAAGATGAAAATCAAACAACTGAAAAAAAACGACAGGACGGCTTTGATACTACTTGTACAACATGAAAGAGGTTACATTGGAACTCATTGTTAAATTTGAATCAGGGAGCATTAAGACAAAGACCATTGAAAAACACTTCAACATTTATAAGCGGTAAGGCTCTTGTAAGTGCGTTGACTTTCACCTCGGCTTACATATATTGAAAGAGCAGTCCGAGAATGCACTGACGGACTTGCTTTTGTTTGTACAATTTCTGACAGAACCTACGAAGGAAGAATATAATCTAGATGGTTTAACCGAAACCTATTACAAACAGAATGGACTACGACGATACTCTCCTGTAAACATTGCAAAAGGAAGATCTTGAGGCAAGAACTCACTGAACAACTGAAGTCATTCATTCGCCACCTGTCTTGACGGGTTGTGGTTATGTATGACACCGAAGGCCGTTTCCACTAGAGTTGGAAAAGGGATGAGCGGTCAGTACATTCGTGACCCAAGCAATGAATTATTCGGACCACCTAGTAAACTAGATCATGAGGAGGTGATGCTGCCTTTTGTTATATTCGGACAAAAACACTATTTTGCTAATATCATGGACCTGACCCTTTTTCCATACATTTGTTGTCATATGGTGTATTGTCCTTAATATGGTAATTATCATTGGAAATAAATTATGTTTAAACTAAACTAAACACAAACTAAATTACCCGTTTTGGTATGTCATAATGCAGTAACTGAAGTGTCCGTCTCTCACGGCGAGTAAAACCAGGAGAAGCAATTACTCGCGTTTGGCTCTGTTCGAAAAACAAAGCTCACACTGCTACATTGCCAGGGATAGATGCCCAGGGCAAAAATGTCATTGCATGAGATACCCTGAGTCTCTAAGCACCTTCTTTTTTTTCTTCTACGGAAATGGCAGCATGGCACTACACTATTTTCATCGTGACGGTATACATCTTCAAGCAAAAGGATGCAGCACACTGGTGGCTGTCATCAATAAAGCCATCAATATCATAAAGCAGCAGACGACACGAAATAAAAGCACACAGCAATCTCAACATCGAGCGTTTTTTAGTACATCGCACACCGGAAATATGAGATACACACGCTATGGTGGAGTCCGAAGAATACAACAGTGCAGCATATGCGGTGGGAATAATCACAACACTCAAAACTGTTGGTTTCGATGTTAGGGACTCGAAGACGAACACTTGCATACCAACAAATACGAACTGCTTTCAAAATTATGTAACAACTGTAACAACATAGCATGTAAGTGTAGATATATGTTATTGTTGGAAAATTCAAATCTAAGTAATAATGAACATGTGAACGATAATTCATTATATACACATGTGAGAAATTGCTCTACAAATTCTGCTAAAAATACTTATATCTGTCCGCAGTCTAATAATTACATCAATAGTCCGAATTTAAAAGGTGATGTGTCTGATATTTCGTTAACTAGTACAAATAACCAAAGTATAAGTATAGCAAATATTTCTGTCACTAATAGTAATATTAAAAATCAACATAATCATAACAAAATGAAAAATGAGCATGTCATAACGAAAAATGATTTCGTATACACCAAAAAAGGATTACATGTTGCCAGTCTAAACATTCAACATATAATACCTAAAATTGATGAAATAAAATATCACTTGTCATTACCAAACTCTACAAATACACTTGGTTTGTGTGAAACGTTTCTTAATGAAAACACTTCAAATACACTTTTGAATATTAATGACTTTTCATTTGAAAGAAAAGATAGACAGTCAAAAAAAAAGGTGGAGGACTTTTAGTTTATATTGCAGTTAAAATACCATACCCTCGGCGGTTACATTTAGAACATGATGCTATTGTATCTATCTGTATTCAAGTCAATTATTTGAACAGTAAGCCATTTTTATTACATTTTGTGTATAGGCCACCTGATGCTAAACAGTTGTGGATTGATTTATATGAGCTATTACTTGAAAAAATTGACGCAGAAGGTTATGAATATCATGTTTTAGGAGACATAAACATTAATTGTGATCCAATCAATAAGTATAACAAATTCAAAAATACAAAATTAAAGGACACAATATTAAAGTTTGGACTTTCCCAAATGATACAAAGTCCTACAAGAATAGCAAAGAAAAGTTCGTCATTTATAGATCACATTTATTCTAACAGACCAGAGTATATATCTGAAATTAAAGTACCATGTTATAGTATAAGTGATCACTTCCCAATTTGTATGACCCGTGGAGTAAAAAGTATGAAAACTAACCCTAAAATACATAAAAAGTTAGTGTACAGAAGTTTAAAAAAGTTTGAAGAACGTAACTTTCATGCTGATTTAATGGACTCCCCACTTAACACAACTGTAATATATGAAAATCCAAATTTGTCATTGAAAGTTATTTACAATATCTTAAACAGTGTTTTATCTAAACACGCTCCTATCAAGGTTAAATAAAGATGTTAATATTAATATTATCGTTATTATTATTATCATCATTATTATTATCACTTTTCTCCAAGTTTGGCAAATAAGTTGCATTTTTGTTTTGCTTTTCAATCCCAAAGAACTGAAAGGTAAAAACAAATTCAACCATCCAGTCATGATATTTGACTAGCAAGAAAAGTGTTGTTGTTTTCTAAGCTAGGTTGGTCTTGTGCTAGCTGCTTGAAAACGATGTTTTGATGTATACCTTTATATCTTAATAGTACCCATGCAATATTTTTGGACTGGAATAAAAGGACAGGTCTTGGGTTTCTCACAATAGTTTAAGAGAATAACTCCATACAACTCCTTGAAACAACAACACTAGGCCGCTTTATGGGCCAACATAGGCTTTTCTTGTCTGCACATTTTTTTAATATATATAGAATTCATTATTTCATTTCCAATTCATGGTGTGCCGAAGGGCGATACAATCTGTCATGCATAATTCCTGCTATTTGAAACATGTCTGAAATGAGAAGTACAGCAATATTGTTGAATTTTGGCCATCATAAATACTATCAGAATTCGTCTCAAATCGTAAGCAGACTCTTTAGCATCAAATTGACAGTGTGTATGATTATACCACTTCGACAAGCATTAGTTGAACGATGGACATTGTGGCTCAGCTCTCTAAATCGAGCATGCTATTCTATGACGACATATTACAATTATTTGACCAGCGGTAAAAAAAAAAATCTCTATGAAGTATCACTGGCAAAGGCTGAATTTAGTTATCCTGGTGTTGGCGTATTAAAAATTTAGGTAAAGGTTTAATTAAGTACGGTATGTCCAAATTGAATAAGCAACATCAAGTCAAGTAGCAGTTAATCTTCATTTATTTCACATTAAAGGTCCACTACCAAGCGAAAATGAAGTGACAGTTATTTCAATGGCATGAACATTACCTTATGCAAGACACTAAATAATGAAGATTGGCAGGTTAAAACTTATAGAAAGTGTTCGGAACATGAAGAAAGGTTTGTGTATTATGTTGAAATCTCAAGGAATCGACAAATGACCATCCAGGTCTTTTTAACTTTCTTCATAATGCATAGAAAAAAAATGTGCATGTACTGTGATTTGTTTAGAATCTCTACATACCAACTTTAATTTTTTATTAAAAATAACTTATTTCTGTACTTTTTAAAGTATATTTGAATTTTCACTTTCGTTAATATTGGACTTTTAACCATTTAACCATATAATTGGTAAATCATCTATCCACTAGATCCATAAATTGTTTCATCTCATCATATATGCTTGCTCATAGGTCATACATCATAAGTCATGGCCTGTAAATGCATTATACAACATAGGTTATAGCACATTTTACACAATTCTCTATATACTTATTATACAGATATTGTAACACATCTAGCAATCTTAATTGCTTGACAAATACATTTACAACCGGAGACAAGTGGCTTTTAAGAATGAACACAATAAAACTTACATAATTATGAAGTAACAGATAACTTTGCTTAGAATTATAATGCAAAGCACAATACATATCATAATATATAAAATCATAGTCTGCACAACTCACCAGTGTGTGGCACTGTCCACTACCTTACATCATGACATCATCACTCGCAACACACTCCAAACTTCCATACGTGATGCTTTCAGTAAACTGTAAATTAAGAAGTTTGTAAGAATAACAAGTAAAAAGATATAAAAGTCACGTGATATTTTAGTTAGTGTTAAATAAGACCGATACCGCCATTTATTATAGATGCATGTACACGAATTATATGTAAAGAAATGCTAGCCAAAAGTTACGTTAAGAACGTTTCTAAAGAATACTGTAGAGTTGTACACTTACTGTTGAAACAAAACGAAATTACAACAGAATCAACACATACCTCAGCAAAATACAAAGCCCGCCAAAACTACATGACCAAACTGCTTTGGTCAAAAGTACCTGCCTTGACCAAGTTTATGTTACCTCTGAGAACTGCGCACAGAACGCAACAAAGCGAAACGATGCCCAAACCAATGAAATTTAAGAGAACTAAAACTATTAAAAGAACATAACCGAAACGAGGCATTTTCAACTTCAGTTGTGTCAATCTAATTTGACACAAAAGTACCACGTCATGTACGTCTTGTCACACTCTCCTCCTCTTTGTTGAATGACGTCTCGTCATTCATTATGTCAATATGTCTGTCAAACTATTTACCAGTACCCTCTACATAAAATACTATATTTCCATATCTCTTGTATAAAAATACAAAAGTTACTTTACACTAACTTCAGAGTGTGTACTTAAGTGCATGTGATTACAGTACATATTACTTATCATTACTGTACTAGACAATTACTGCTGAAACATACATATATGTAATTTCAACTTTGGCCAATACTTCTCCCCTGGCAAAAAAATATCTGCGTCTTGCATTAATTAAAATCAAGTAAAACATACAAATCTTCAGAACATTTCACAAAAGTCACTTATCTAGAATATCACTAATAATCTTATGAGCTGTGTCGCTGTCCACGTCATTCAAAACACCAGACCGCATCAAAACATCAAGAGACTGTAACTTAGTATCAATCGGTCTAGGTACTGTACGAGCCATGGCATAAACGTAATCACCAAACCTATCGGGCGGCTTTCTCTTTCGTTCAGTCCTTCTTGGCTGAGGAACTGGATGACCATTCCTTTCAGCTTTGTCTCTTTCTGTCTTATTTGTTTCATTAACTCGTACATGTTTGTTTGCGATTGTCTCACCTTCATTCTGTGTAGTGTTTTGAGTAAAGTCTGTTTCCTCAATCTCCAGACTACGAGGAATGTTCAAATATGAATGCATCTAACCACATAAAAATGTATCCTTGATATATTTCAATGAAAGTTTTATTATGTCGTCTCAAAGTATTCACCTCCAACAGATATGCAAGGTTTCAGTCTTCTAATCAAATCCTTGAAGGCATGTTCATAGTCTTTTCTAGGTATACTATAAAGACAGTGGAATATTGCAGGACCGAGGTGTTTGCGCTGGCTAAATTTTCGACCAGGAAGGTAATTTCTTAGCCTTGGGAACAAAAAGAAGTCATACGGGGCAAGGTCTGGCGAATACGGAGGGGAGGGAGCACTACAACCTTTTCCTGCTTCAGAAAGTATTGTACAATAGAAGCCTTGGGCGATGACGCATTTTCACGTAGCAATCTGACATTCGCCAAACCCGTTGCTGGTCTTCTATTTTTGAAATATTTCTTCAATTTTCGAAGAACTTTAGTCTTGTAAAACTTGGCATTCATGGATTTGCCTACATCAACCTGAATGCATCTTATGTTGAAACTAACCCACATTTGAATTTCTTAAACCAACGAATAACTGTCGAAAAAGACATTTCATTATGCCCATAAACAGAACATATTTCATCAAAAATGTCTTTACACCCTATGCCAAGAATACAACGATTCTTAATATAGGACTGTACTTCAACGGCGTACGCTGACCTTCTTCCAACCATTTTTGTATTAGCGTACACGAGTAGGTAATGTTTAGCGAGCGATAGACATAGCTAAAGTGAACGGATTTTAATGGGTGTGGTATCGATGTAAAGCTAACATGTTTCTTTACCCAATAATCTTGATTTTCTTCTGATTTTCGCATTATTAAGTGAGATAACGTTCTACATGCATTTATATTTGAACAATCCTCGTAGTTGTTGGTTCATCCTGTGTCTGATTGCTTTCCTGTTCAATACCTCCTATTTCAGCGTCTTCTGTTCCATCTTGACTTCCTGTATATGTTAATATTTTTACCTCCTGATCAGCTTGTTGTTCTGTATCCTCTCTGACCTCATTCAGCTCAGATTCATGATAAATTTCCTTAGGAGTAGTATCTGCTGTCGACCATAACCTTCACTCTCTACCATGTTTATATCTTCAGTTTCATCTTCATGACACTTCTCCAAATTGGGTCTATGGGCGTCCCATGCAGGTATGTAATGTCAGCAAATCTAAAACCTTCTTCGCTTTCTGAGTCGCTTTCTTCCTTGGTGACGTCACACTCATGTTTTGAACTCTCCTTGGACGATTCCTTATATTCTTCTTTGCCATCTGCATTTTCTCTGTTATCTTGCGTATCTCCATATTCATTATCTTGATCTTCTAGGTAGTCTACCAGAAGCAAATGATTTCTATGTAAGGTCCTTTCTTTATCTGAGGTATCCGATCTCACTTTAAAAATAGGATTGTCAGGCCGTGACTGTTCTCAAACTTTATAAACATCTTCTCCAAATTGATCTTGGATCTTATGCTTGCCATCAACAGTCAATTTCTTTACCTAAACTATGTCTCCCATATATATCTTTACTGCTCTGGTTTTTCTATCATAATACTCCTTCTGTTTACTCTTTGCCTTTTCAACTTGTTTCTTAACTATCTGCTGTGTCTTTTCGATTCTATCTATGAGGTCTTCAATGTATTAGTGACTATTTTTATTCCTTATCATATCATCTTTATTAGCCTTTTCGAATGTCAGATCAATGGGCAACCTTGGCTTCCTACCACACATTAGCTCGTATGGTAAGATCTTTGTGGACTCATGTGGAATGTAATTGTATGAATAAACTAGCGAGTTTACATACTTTTTCCAATCCTTCTTGTGATCATTCTCTTAAGTTCCAGGCATATCTAGTAGTGTCCTATTGAATCGTTCGGGTCCTGATTTTTTTTGGGGATGATATGGTGTTGTATGGCTTTTTTAATATTCATGGTGTTGCATATGATCTCACTTTCAAAATTGGCACCTTGATCAGAGTGTAGCCTAGAAGGAATTCCGTAATGCACAACAAAGTTATTGTAAAATGCTTCTGCTGTTGTTCTTGCAGTTTGGTTTTTTGTAGGTACTGCAAGTGCAAATTTTGTGTAGTGATCTGTGATGACTAAAACGTTCCCTATGTTTCCTTTTGACGGTTCCAGTGTCAGAAAGTCAAAACAGACAAGCTCTAGAGGATATGTCGTGTTGACATTTATAAGCGGTGTCCTCTGATTTCCCGAAGATTTTCTACCCAATGACCAACATCTTATGTCATCTCTGTTGAAGCAGTGTTTTGGCAATGACTGGTCTATTACTGCAATTCTCCACTTTTCTACTGTTGAATAGTGTCTTTGTGCCTTTCTTATTTCTCTAAGTTCTTTCCGTGCCAACACTTGTCCATTGTCTGAAGTAGCTTCAACTATGTTGATGTTTAACACAGGCAGTGTTTCAATGTAAGGCAATGTTATGCAGGAACATATGGCCTTAATAGTCTGGTCATATATCATTGGCTTGCCTTCCTGGTCTTCACTAAGCTTTTCATGTGGCCATCTACTCATACCATCAGCATCAGCATTCTTTAGTCCAGCTCTATATGTGATGTCAAAAGTGTATTCTCCTAGTGCTGAGGCCCAACGCTGTCCTGTAGCGTCCAATTTAGAAGTAGTCAAAATGTAGGTCAGTGGATTTGAATCTGTCAGAACTGAGAATTGATTAATGGCTAGGTAATCTGAACATTTTTCGGTCACTGCCAAATTTAAAGCCAAAAATTCCAATTTGAAAGCACTATAATTTTGTTCCGATGTAGTAAGAGCTCTACTTGCATATGTTATAACTCTTTTTTGCAATCCTGTTCTTGATATAGCACTGCTCCAAGTCCTTTGGTGCAAGCATCTGTGTGCAATTCAAACGGCACAGCGAAGTCAGGATATGTCAAAATTTCTGTAACCATTCAATGGATTATCTCAAACAAGATGAACTTTAAATAAGGTACTGTACAATTTCTTATTATTTTTTGCTCGGACTTTACTTAACTGCTTTTGTAAAACCATCGTTGATTCATCGATTCTTCATATTATTTTTATTTACCAACTAAATATTCAATAGCTTACCTTCTAAAGTAGGTGATGTTCCCTGTCCTGTTATAATTCCGGTTGAATTTCCTTATACTGTGTCTACTGTGCTTAAATTAATGCTGTGACAACAACAGTTTTTAAGAAAAAATATGTCATTTCCGTCAATAAATATAATTAAATTTCGGGTTTCAGGTGTAAATTGTCTTCCGCCTGACCCGGAAGTCATTATATCCCGTTTGCACTGGCGAATCAAAAATAAAACAATGTGAATAGTACATTTTATTTCTTTTTGCGGTAATGTACACGCTTAGTAAAACAATTCAAGACTGAATAAAGCATCGAATCGTATACCATATAGGCCTATCGTGCATCGTACACCGGGAATCGTATATCGTGTATCGTATATCGTGTATAGTATATGGTGCACGTTACACGATGAATGATACGATATGATACACGATAAGCGATTGACAAAATACACGATGAGCGCACACACGTTATACGCACGTTACACGCACGATATACGCAAATTTTGACAACTGTTACGTTCCGACTACTGTAGCAGTATTTATTTACACTATAGACTTCGGTTTTAGATGTCCAAGTTGCTTTACAACTGAACAATATTAAGTCATATTACATTGAAATAACAAGTTCAGAATGTAATACACAAGCAGTGCCTCATTGTATAAAACAATCAAAAACTACATGTGTCAGATTACTATTTGTGTCAAGACAACCGTAACACACAAGTACTACACTCCAATGTTACTGTTTTGGACAGTAGTACAGTTTATAACACCCAATAATTGTAATCAAATTGTTAAACTATACTGAACTACAAGTATAAGATTTATACTGAAGTTCTGTTTTATGAAAAATCACAGCAACTGTTCTGTATTTGAATCTGTATTTCTATAAGATTAGGCTATGCAGCTCATGAGTATATTATTATTATTTCATACATACACTACTATCAAACATGCTAACAAACATGTACATACAGGGGACATCCCGGTGTTTTCCAATAAATCTATACACGGGCTACACTAATTTCTAAACGAGACTACTTCTACGTCACTAGAGTGTCGTTACTATTTTTAGGTCGGAAAAAACCCAGTACGTCAATGTGTAATTGTCGGTCAACCAATGAGAGCCTAATATTCCGGCGGGAAAATTAACTATGCAGGCAGCGCAATAATCGCTAATGTCACCAAGTACCTGATTGGAAAAGTAGAACCGGACGTAAACAAATAGTTCCTTGTCAACAACAAATATCGGTTCGAAATCTGCACAATTTATGACAGAATATGTCAAAATTCAGCTGAAACAATATCCTGTCTCAATCGATTATACTTTCAAGGCTTTATCAGCTTAAGAAACAATATTCCGATACCCTGACACAATCAAAACAAAACCACGTGTACTAACCCAGTTTTAGCAATCTGTGTATATGTAAACTACACACGTGTACTGAAATGATTTCGTGTACTAGCTTTGTTATGCTTTTGACTATCAAAATGGCAGTATGTTCACCAAAATATTAAGTTAGCATAGATTACTTCTACCTTAGAGTTATGATAGAAAAAAAGATAACACTAATATGTTATCAAAGATACCTTGACCAAAGAGTTAAATTCATGCAAGTGAAATCTCTCTCTTATGACAATAAGTATTCTAATACACAACTGCAGTAAAGGACTGTGAAATTCATCTGTACTGTCAATGTATGCAACAGGGAAACAGAATGAATTAAATCTATAACTGCAGCTGATGTATACAAAAATACTTGTACTCACTGACTGATGAACAACTTGTCTGTGAAACAACTGACTGTTAACACACTTGAACTTTGAACTGTCATGAACATCACCACTAGCTTCACAATAGAGTCCTAATATAGCACCTTAAATAAATATTAAGTTCCTGTTTCCTCTTGTGTGCACTGAAAGTGTCACTTTTCCAAATCACAGCGATAAAGTTCCTTCGAATTTCCAAACTGCACTGGATGCACTCAATATAACAAGTATTTATACAATCCATCACAGAACAGACTTAATTCTGTTTAACTTGAATAGCACTATAAATAATAGTGTCGCTAAATAAACGGATCACTGAGTCTGATATAGGCTAAATAAACTGATCACCGAGTCTGATGTAGACTAAATAGACTGATCACTGAGTCTGACGTAGACTAAATAAAATGATCACTGACGTAGAAATACTACAGTAAAATGATAAAATGTTCCAACAGTTCCACTTCTGCAACGACAATCCAACTTTGCTCCAATCAGGTTAACAACGGTATGTATTTATCCCCTCGTAGAACTTTGTACGAAGCGTGTAAAATCCTTAGGTAGAAGTATACCCATAAATATAGAAAAAAATATGCCTTCGACGTGTGGAAGATATCTGTGTGTACCAAGCACTACACAATAAAACTTAAGTAAAGTTCCAAAATATATAACCGGTAAAGTCCAAAATACTGCTACTTTTTTGTTAACTGATTGATTCCATTCCTCGAGTCCCATGTTGGGCGCCAAATGTTGGCGTATTACAAATTTGGGTACAGGTTTAATTAAGTACGGTATGTCCAAATTGAATAGGCAACATCAAGTCAAGTAGCAGTTAATCTTCATTTATTTCACATTAACCAGTTAATCATTTAATTGGTAAATCATCTATCCACTACATCCATATATGTATCATCCCATGATATATGCTTCCTCATAGGTCATACATCATAAGTCATGGCCTATAGATACATTATACAACATAAGTTATAGCACATTTTACACACATCTCTATATATATTATACAGATATTGTAACACAACTAACAAGAATGGTAACTCTATCGTTCTTATTTGCTTGACAATACAACCGGAGACTAGTGGCTTTTAAGAATGAACGCAATACAACTAACATATGAAATAACAGATAACATTGCTTAGCATTATTATGCAAAGTACAATACATAACATAATATATAAAATCATAGTCTGCACAACTCACCAGTGTGTAGCACTGTCCTCTACCTTACATCAAATACATCATGGCATCATCACTCGCAACACACTCCACACTTACATACGTGATGCTGTCAGTAAACTGTAAGTTAAGAAGTTTGTAAGAATAACAAGTAAAAAGATATAGAAGTCAAGTGATATTTTAATTAGTGTTAAATTAGACCGATACCGCCATTAATTATAGATACATGTACACGAATTCTGTGTATAGAAATGCTAGCCAAACGTTACGTTAAGAACGTTTCTAAAGAATAATGAAGAGTTTTACACTTACTGTTGAGACAAAACGAAATTACAACAGAATCAACACATACCTCAGCAAAATACAAAGCCCGCCAAAACTACATGACCAAACTGCTTTGGTCAAAACGGCCTGCCTCGACCAAGTCTATGTTACCTCTGAGAACTTTGCACAGAACGCAACCAAGCGAAACGATGCCCAAACCAATGAAATTTAAGATAAGTAAAACTATTAAAATAACATAACCGAAACGAAGCATTTTCAACTACAGTTGATTCAATCGAATTTGACACAAAAGTGCCACGTCATGTACGTCTGCTCACTCTGGCAGTGCAGATAAAGTGACCTGTTTAGCTTGTGGTGTTGACGTGTTGTTCTGGGAAGCAACAGACGACCCTTGGCAAAAACATTATAGATGTTCTCCAGGCTGCATTTATTTGAAAATGACAGGATACAAAAAAAAAAGATTTAGATTTGCTCCATTGTCAAGAAGTGACATGCAAACAAGCCATCTTTCGGATTCGAATCAAACAGTAGGCCTGAGTATAACTTTAAAGCTTTCGCATCAAGCAGTGCTACCGGAGCTTATTTGTTTTTTTTAACAATGAATATTTTTATTGTATCAGTAGTGTCTTTGATTATGTTGGTGAAAAATGAGAGTCTTTATAAATCTTTTAACATGATTATGCTTTAGTATTTAAAATGTTATGTTTGTTTTATCCTGTATTGCTTAAATCGTGCCCTCTTGTAACAGTATAGCAGTAGAGCCTTTGTAGATATTTCAATGAAACATTCTCAAATTGAAGAGATGTAGACACTTCTTTGTCCTATAGAAGTCATTTACATGTGACAGGAGATAGGACTTGGCTTTCTGTTTGCAGATAAGCTGACAAACATTTTCTTAAATCATAATCATGACACTAACTTCTTTGCACAATAATCACCTTTCACCATTATGTATTTTATGTTATCGATTGGCAAATATCAGTTGTCTCTCAAGTACTGTCGCTTGAAGCACATTACAGGCAAACATAACACAGATTTGAGACTGTATCATTATTTATTATCACAGCATCGTGGACATTTGAGAAATTCAGTTATGTAGTGGTGTGCTTCAAGGAGATGTTTTCTGTCAGGACATTAAACATTCGTGAAAAAGAAATCAGTTCCACCTGTTGTAGCCACATATGTACACAAACAATGTTTGATGATGGCTTCTGAAAAAAAAGCATACATATATAAAAGTGTTTGGTCGTACCTTCTTTATGAAGAGAAAATATCTATGTACAGTATCTGTTTTCACCGAGTGTGTAAATCTGCTGGGTCTAAAAACAAAAATAATATCAAACAGGGAAAGCCACGTACCAAAAACGCAGCCTCCCCAAAACGAGCCCCACAGCACCCAGAAGTGCACACCACCAACACACACACACACACACAAAACCTGGAATTCTGAGATTTGTTTTGAATAACTGTGAAACTCATTTTGCACTGTAGCATCTGATTAACATTGGACTTGATAGATTCCATACTGTCAGAAATGATTCCATAATTGAACTAGTTTAGGTCTGGTAAACAGGCGTAGACAATTTTGTTATCAAGTGTCTTCTTTGTACAAACTTTGGTAGCATTTCTTTATTTAAAAAACACTCTAAACGAACACGTGATCTCTGTCATTCACAAACAATATTTCAAAAATCTTAGAGCTTGTCCGAGACTTATGTTCTTCAAACCAGATCATATCATCATCGGATAGACAAACCTACTCGCCAGAGTAACACGAGTTACGAGGATGAACTCGAAATATCTACCGCCGTGAACAAATTAAACAATTCCGCTTGTGTGAAATTGTGTCCGTTCTCAAACAGACTTCTAACATACCTCAGGTACAATGTTAACTCTATCAAAGAAACGAAAACTGTACAGAACGTGTTTAATTATCTTGATCCGATTTACTTAAAAGCGGTATAGGAATAGTTGTTAGCGGAATGACGACAGATCACACGCCTTGTATACTATACCTAGATCAGACATTCATCGACTCAGAAGAACAGGAAAAGGTAAACGAAATAATGGTGAAGATGATATTCGATTGCATTAACCGTGTGGCAAAAATTGCCACGTCGAACAAACAAACATGCGAAGGAGATCAGAAATTCACGAAACGAAACTTTTTTGTAACCATTGAAAACAACTCACAGGGAAACAGTTGTGTCATGATGTATGATAAACTCAAATACATGTTCCGAAGAACTGAACTGTACAGTGTTTCGTTGTATTACACGCCTGTCGAAAATCGTTTGTCACAGCAACTGCACAAGAAAGCTGGTTATACTTTGCTCAACAAGTTCGCCATTTTCTACCAGACTATTCGGTATGTAAATGAGAAACTGATCTGGTTTTCGTAGTTTCTGTATTCGTATCAAATAAATCTCAGTCGTAAGAAAGAGATCGAGTACTTGGGACTAAACATGGAACAGTTCAAATTCAGTCCCAGTGACAATAACGTTGATGGTAAAGTTATGAACTCAACAGATAATTTGGTCGTTGCTATGGTGATGAGTATTTACTCGCCAAGGACATACACGCCTGCCATGAAAACATTGAACTTGGATGCTGGCAGGAAATCTCAGTTTGAAGGAAAACCATAATAAAAGCAAAATTCACGTGTAGGACAATTTTTTCTACATGTAATTGCAGGCAAGGGTTAGCGAAGTAAAGTATCGGGCTCTCATCGATGACATTCGTGCAGCCTCTTTGATTACGAAATTCAACAACTGCATTATGAAGCAACAGATAGGAAATTTAAATTGAACAGGAACAGTTGTCGCTCGCTCATAACAAGAATTTGAGTTATGCCCTTGAGCATGGCCACCTTTGTTATTTTGTAGTGAAAACTATTAGTGTTCAAGACAATTTATGTCTTCTATGATATCAAAGAAAAAGATACAGACAAACTTGGTCGTTTTGAGCAGAAAATGCGTAGGGGGGCAAAAGACTTTTGCTTCGTATGAAGATTACTTGACTTGCATGTTTCGTGGGCGCATACCGTTCTGTGAAAGACTGTTTAGTAGGGACATAAAAGACGGATAAATCACTCCTGAGGCATATCAAAACTATCGTAGTGAATACATGGAGAAGCATGATGTTTTAAAAAATACAAAGAGTATCTGCATAAAAGTGTGAACGAATACATCTGTTCGTTAGGACTGCCAAACAAAATACCGACAAGATTGTTTTACGATACGAGTTTTTTAGATGAAGCCGGTCGAACTCCAGATTACATGGCGTTTATCTTTCTGTACCATCACGCGTTCTAGCATTAAGTAACAAAACGCCAAGAAAGTAGAAAATGAGAAACAAAGTCATGATAACTTGTGTGAAAAATATGCACAACGTACAAGTATCTAGACGATTTTAATTTTCAATCACCGAAACATAATTTCGTTTGCTTTAGTTTAGTACAATCTTTTATTTTCACGTTCTTGACATTCCCTTTTCTTGATGTCTGTTCGGATTCTAGTGTAGTACTGAACAGCGTTGTTTGCTTAGGTATTTTAGGAACTGGTTGTTGAGGTTATATCGCTTGCTCAGTTAGTTGTAGTTTCCTCTTATTATTCTTATAGTTGTTTGACCGGTGTCTTGTTTTGACGAGGTCTTTTTTGTTTTACAGCTTCTGGCGATATAAACGATTCAAATTCACACATCGGAGTCGATGAATAGCTGCAACATACGTTAAAAGTAATCGAATGTCTTAGCCGAATAAATAAATGACATAACATATATAAATTTGGACATAATGTATCTTACGATAGCGCGCGTATCCAAATGAAAAGGATGACCTTCCTTTTGTAACTTCTTACGATAATCTAATGATTCGAGCTTCACCAGCTTCTCATATTCGTGATTCTTAGCTTTTACTACATATACACTTATCTTGTTGTTTTTAAACAATGAACATTTGCATTCTATCAGTAGAACCTTTGATTATGTTGGTGAAAAATGAGAATCTTTATATAAATCGTTTAACAGGCTGCATGATGTTGAGACATGCTACCACTCACCTGTATAGAACATAAAACTTTATGTTTGTTTTCTCCTGTATTGCTTAAATCGTGCCCTCTTGTAATAGTATAGCATTACTGCCTTTATAGTTATGTTAATGAAACATTCAGAAATGGAAGAGATAAACATGTAGATATTTCTGTCCAATAAAAGGCATTTACAGGTGACAGAAGATAGGACTTGGCTTTCTGTTTGCAGATAAACTGACAAAAAAATCATAAATCATAATCATGACACTAACTTCTTTGGAAAAATATCACCTTACACTATAATGTATTCTAATGTTATCAATTGGCAAACTATAAGTTGTCTCTCAAGTACTGTTGCTTGAAGCACATGAAAGGCAAACATAAAACAGATTTAAGACTGTATTATTATTTATCATCACAGCATTGTTGAACCGTATATGTCCCGGAACGTATATATCACTAGAGAGAAAAAATTCGACCGCATATGTCACTCGTGTGATATATTCGGTCGAAAATAGTCTTCGCGTGAAACGTATATGGCACATAATATGTACACGTTTGACTTCGAATTTTATAGGAATACGAAAACGAATATCACACATGCAGAAAAAGGCAAATAAAAACGAAATGTAACGATGTTTGGGAGGCATTCATATAGGTATATACATGTATATAGGTGTAATGTGGAGAGCCAAAATGCAATGACATGATTATCCAAGAAAGTCCAAGGTAAACGACATGCGATCAACACTTATTGGAACTTAAACACAGAGTAAACTTGATATATCTGCATGACCGGCTCCTGTGGATCGGTTCCGATCCTCTTCTGGAATGACTTAAGCAAAAGTATAATTTGTACTTTCATGCACTTTAATATCACAACCTATGAGACATATACGTTTCGGTGTAAACTGTCAAAAATGACCAAACGAATATGTCACATTAAACACGTGTTATATTTACGGTCGAATATATCACACACGTGTGATATATACGTTCCGGGACATATACGGTTCAACACAGCATCATGGACAAGACATTTGAGAAATTGAGTTCTGTATTGGTGTGCCTCAAGGGGATGTTTTCTGCCAGGGCATTAAACATATGTGAAAAAGCAATCAGTTCCATATGTAGAAGAAACATGTGTACATAAGAGTATTTTGTTGTGATCAATCAAATTGGCATCAGGCACAATGCCAACAGAAGTTGTTTGACGATGGCTTCTGAAAATAAATTAACCATGCATATAAAAAAGTGTTTGATCATACCTTCTTAATGAAGAGAAAATATCTATGTACAGTATCTGTTTTCACCGAGTGTGTTAATCTGCTGGGTCTCAACCTGGAATTCTGAGATTTGTTTTGAATAACTGTGAAACAAATTTTGCACTGTAGCAACTGATTAACATTGGACTAGATAGATTCGATACTGTCAGAAACGATTCCATAAATGAACAATTTTGGGTCTGGTAAACAGGCGTATTTGCTATCAAGAGTCTTTTTTGTACAAACTTTGGTAGCAATTTTTCATTTAAAAGACACTCTGACGAACAAGTGATCTCTGTCAGTCTGAAACAATATTTCAACAATCTTAGAGTTTGAATTTCTTTTGTGGTGTGCATCAAGGCTCTGTGATATGTCAGCTGTACAGTTATGAAAACAAAAATGTTTGATCATATCTTCATTTTTTACAGTATCTGTCACTGAGTGTGTAAATCTGTTTTGACTAAACAGCTGCACACTATATCTTAAGTTCATAGATTAAATTGTTTTGAATAACGGTGAAACTGAGTTTGCATTGTACTTATTTGTTTTTGCTATCAAGAGATGCTTTTGTACAAACAGAAATGTTGGACCCCATAAAAACAAACACATTTTTCTACCTCTGCATGTTCCCTGTGTTGGCAGATCTATCAACAGATCTGAACGATTGCGTAAGCAAATGGTGCAATTAAAAGACATCGGTTGATATGATATTGAATGGCACATGTTTCTATATTAGCGCGAATGATCTTATTAACACCGATAATAGGAAAATGCAGCATCTTGACAGTTCTGATATCCCTGACTGGAAAGTGGCGAAGGTATAGTTGCTCAGTTAACGGCTTAGTTATACCACATATTAAGATTCAGGTACATAAACATGAATTAGTATGAAAATCAGCAAGCAGAAACATTCGGATGTCCTATGCTGGATATTTCAAATAATACAGTATACGATGAAGACTTATCCGACCGCTGCCTACTGCAGTCTATTTTGAAAACAAACGATCAAGGAAAAATCATATTGACACTCTGGAATCATGTCGTGACTTAGAGGACAGTATATTGAAGAAGACAGATGTCTGTTAATATTTCGTTGATAATACCGAACAATGTGAAGTTGCCAGTATCATGTTAAACGTCCATTACTTATACCAAATTGAATTTTCTGGAATTGTAACAGGGAAATGCAGTTTGAAACTGGCTTCTAAAACTTTACAATAGCCGTTGAGTATTTCCCAGTTTGAAATACTGCTGCAGAAAAACGAGTGAATGTTTCTGTATTTCCTTTGATTGACCTGGGTGGTCTTTTTGTGCTACTTTTGCTTTACTGCATGTTGTCAACAGTCAGAAATGAACATTGCAGATCATTGAAAGTGAAATTCTTTCAATTTTATTTTAAAATAGGCATGCTTATTCATAAACAACCTGTTTACAGCCTCTCTCTGTGAGATTTATGGGAAATTATAAAGATTTTTGAATACTGGAAAACCTACTTTCGTTTTTGAAAGTGCAAAATTAATTATTAATTCTTTTGTTAAGCTCAAATGTTCAACACAATATGGTCACATTCGATGCAGTATGTCATAATTTCCATCTGAGAAGACGTCTGTTACAATTCAGGATTAAAAAGAAAATTTGATTTGGTCTTAGTAATGGACCTTTAACTGGAGAAGGTTTCTGATATGTACAGATAGAACAGCGTTGTCGAAGTATGAGAGTTTGTACAAATTAAAATTCGTGGCATCGTATGGTGATACAATCGTGTTTGTTTCTAAGAAGATTGAACATGCGGTACCGTTGTGTTTTCTCTTACAACCGAGTCGAAGATTTTCTTTCACTCATTCAGATACATAACTCCTACGTTCGTGCGAGTAAATGCTTTGGTTGCCAGGATATTCCAATTACTCACAAGAAATGCATAACTATTAAGCCTATTCAATCTCTCGAAACCTACATTGATCATTTGTCTTTCATCAGACGTGTCTCGAATTCATCTTATTAATACCAATAACCATACCAGTTTTGTTCAGAGACGAGATAGAGAAAACTGGCTTCACATTAGTCTACGATATAAGTGATTTCTAAACGTTGCCTGTGTAAAAACAACTGAGTAGTTCACTTTACCGCGACCGTGAAACGACCGTTATCGCGGAAACCCTTCTACAAAAATAAAGGAAAAAAGCTCGTCAATATTGAGAAGTCAAATTTCGTATTCGATGAGAAATTTTCCAGCTATGGTGACTTTATTTAACGATGACGAGTCAAAACTCAAAAACAAAATCAGTGATTAAAATCAGAATTTCATTGAACACATGTCTCATGTATGATGACGAATTGAAAAATTCCCTTGGTCAAAATGTGAGAATGATCAAAGAGTGTGTAGCGAAACAGACGAGGATCTCATAAGGATATTCTACGAAATTGAACATCACGTCAAAAAACTGTTAACGAGAAGTGTGATTTTCCAGATTGTTTTGTTATACCTCGGGGGGGTCAACGCGAAACTGTCTTTTCTGCTGCTATGCTATTTCTATATACACTTAGAATAGTTTTGCGTTGACCCCTCGACCTGCATAAGGAAGAACGCGGATATACGAACGAAGATATTGTTCAATTGTTCATCGACAAGATGTTTTGATCGCGAATGCTGACTACAAGCAATCGTGCATTCACAACGTATAATTGTACTGTAGGAGTTACACATCCGATGCCATTGACACCGTAAGTGTGAAGCCAATGAAACGCTTCGAGGAAAAACCAGCAACAGTTAACAGAGACGAGTTGTATGAAGAATACATAAATGTTTTCGAGATATTCGTACACTAAACAGAAATGTTTCGGTATCGTGCCAAAAATGCCTGTCTCATTGGTTGATCTTGAACTCATAGGATGATTCCTTAGGCTCTTCGAGATGCACTAAGCTACTGAGCATGTTACGAAAAAAACGCAGGTCATCAGTATGCGAAGACATCTATAGAACTTATTAATGCGTTTCGAAAGTACAAATATGGCTCGGTAGCCGAAACTTCGTCAGCTATAGCGTGACCGAAACCCCGCTTGTGGTGAGGATTGTGCCAGAGAGCTTCCTATCCTGTCGCCCGAGATACAGTCGGCAGTCATCGCGGGATGAAATATAGTCTTTTAAAAAACAGCCAAGACTTATTCGATGAAATGATAGAGCAAACGGTTGAGAACTTTTCAGCATCATTGATGTTGATGACAGTGTTGCCGCGAAGAAGGGCGTTTCCAATTAATGGACGATTAATTATAACTATCTTCTTGCTTCTTCTGATCTGATAAAAAATACAAACACTTTCTTCGCCGAGTTCAGAAATGCAAATATACCTGCCGGAAGTGTCGAAAAAACATCGGTTGGTTGTTTGGGAAATTGTTACGAGGATTGATATATAACATCTTTCCCAGTTTGTGCATTAACTGTAAACAAAATCATTGTGATTTTCATCTGTTTGTTGTCTTGATTAATTACAAATTATCGTGATGCTTAATTATTGTAGATTACAGTAGTCGAATTGTAACGTTCCCACTGTACGAGTGGAAACAATGCTCATATTCTTTCAATGATATTGATACACCGTAAACAATAAGTAATGGGGACGATTACTGTTCATGTCCAATGTGACTAGCGGCTTGATGTTTCGAGAAGAAGCTTATGTTTGGCAAAGATTATCTCCCAAAGAGCCGTACGACGGGATGATGCCCGTACGCTATTTCAACCACATCAGATCTGACCAAATACATCAAAATCTGAAACTCGGTCGCGAATTAGGCAATTCTGACACTGACAAAGACATGATCAAAAACGTTTTTGACTTCAGACCAAACTACTTAGACTTTCTGAAGTTGTATCATAGCATGGCAACAGTGTAACACATCAACTTTGAGATGCTTCAGAAGTCATTTTGCTACGAGCTCTTTTGTCACTTGCTTAGTAAACAACATTGCGTATGTCAACCGATATTCAGATTGTACCCCGTCGACACGGTAAAACGTTCAAGACTGTATCGGCTTATGTGGCCTTGTTGTTCACAGCCGTTTTGAGTTGACTAAGAGTAGAATATTATTCTCACACCAAGAATTTTGCTCAGACGGTCAATAATCAAGTCATAAGCAAATGCAATGAAAGGAAGACTAGACTGACACACTCGAGATTTGGCATCACGTATCCGACCAATTCGATCGTTGTGAAAATAGCCAACGATCAGAAACACGACAACTTTTAGCAACGATGACTGCCTGGCTAAATTCAAGTCAGCGGGAAATGATAACGCTCTTGTATCCTATCTGATATTTCTGTGACAACGACGAGCATTTAAAATATGCCGCGAAAAAAGCCTGCTTGTCCGAGAATGATGTCCTTCAAACCAGGCCACAAACAAGAAGAAATGCAGAAGGGTCTTGACGTCTCGAGTGATATATGTACAAAACCGTTGTTGAGCCTTGACGAAATTTCTGTCTCTACTATAAATCAAAACGTGGAAGAGGAAGAACGTGTTCAAAGTGTATTGTAACCGCATAAAACAAGCAAATCGAGAGCAGAACAAGCAAAATGCATCGGTTCATCATAATTGTTTTTCTTTTCTCTCGGTACTATCTTGCTTTGTTTTTACTGCTAATAAAATACATCGGAACTGTATCTTGATGTTAGTTTTCAATGATGTCCAATTAACTGTTGTTGACAAAGGTGTTACACGTTCCCACACATTTCTTTTTGAGAAGTGTTGTCAGGTTTGCTAACTGCCTGAGACAGACCGAACTTGTTTTTAAACTAAGCATGAGCGTTTTCCGATTTTCGATCACATCTCAGTCATACATATATTTCTCTCGTTCGCTGACAAGAAACTCAACGCGTTGTACTCGCCACAGTCAATGGCAGATACAATAAACGAGTTTGTTGAGTTAACGAGTACCTTTGAAACTAAATGTATGCTCAGAAGGTACCTCATAATCTTATAGTATAAGACCCTTGACTATTTTCGAATACAGGTTAGGTAAGAGCTGTTTGTTGCGTTCAATAGTATACCAACCAAAGTACACCGGATTATCAAAATTTGGCGTATTGTGTAAATCTTTGACCCACGACACGGCTTGAGTTGGTTTAAAAGACGTTTTGTACATTAAGAATCATAATTTTCTTCACATAACCGAGCACAACATTTTTGTTGTTGATAAGTTGTCTTCTGGCGATATACTCGATGGCATATTAGCATTCTTCTTGAAGACTCTCACAAATGAGTCCGATACGTTCAAATATTCATGTCGAGCCTTTCGCGCTTTCATTGCCTGAACGAAATCGTCGGTACTTTTTGACGAGAAAGTTGCAGTCGAGGTTTCAGTTTCACTGCTCTCAAGTAATGTTTCAAACGATCAGTTCTTTTTCTGTGAGGTTCAGTGAGGACTCGCAGCAGCTCGTGACAAAACTAGTTGCACCATGTTCTATGCACCAACGAATCCATGTGGCATCAATTTCAAAACCACACTGTGGCCAGCTATGTTATTTTGTAGTGAAAAGTATGAGTGTTCAGGACAATTCATGCCGTCTATGATATCAAACAAGAAGAATCAGACAAACTTGATCATTTTGAGCAGAAAATGCCTCGAGGCAAGATACTTTTGCGTCGTATGAAGATTTCTTGACTTGTATGTTTCGTGGGTTCATACCGTTCTGTGTAAGACTGTTTAGTAAGGAAATACAAGCCGGATAAATAACTCCTGAGGCATATTACAACTATCGTAGTGAATACATGGAGAAGCATGATGTTGAAAACAAAGAATATCTGCATAAAAGTGTGAACGAATACATCTGTTCGTTAGGACTGCGAAACAAAATACAGACACTATTGTTTAACGATACGTGTGTTTTAGAGGAAGCCGGCCGAACTCCAGATTACATGGCGTTTATCTTTCTGAACCATCACCCGTTCTAACATGTCAAGTATGAGACATACGCCTGGAGATATAGTATACAAAGTGTCATATTTGTCAGTTCGCCTTCCCACAGTATAGTCATTGACAACAGTTTACTATACACCTTTCATTGCCTTGACTTTTGCCTCAGAGCAGTGTGTGAAACAAAAAAATACTGAGTCGGGTCGGTTCAACATTAAGTCGTTCAGAGACAATACACGAGTCACCACGGGTAAAATCCAGAACAATACGACGCTTGCGTCTTTTGTTGGTAAATTAGAACTGGGAAGACCAATATGTGAACCTCTGAAGAGTCAGTTTAATGCAGCGATCGTGACAGATCAAACAAATTTCTTTGATCCGTTTTTTTTTCAAACCAGATTACCTTTGAATTGCGAAAATACACAAGCATCTCAAGGAATATAAGTTCAATGTATTCAGACAAAACGAACACAACGTGGTTAAATTTCCTGAGCACTTTTTGACAAACGAGGACGTCCTTTCGTTTCCAAATCTCGAAGACAAATGTATGTGAAATTCAAGAGCGAAAATTATCATGATTTATGGATCAATCAGAAGCAGAAAACGACGCTGTTTGAGCAGGAGTTTTAATATATAAGACAACTCGAACTTTTCTCAAAGGCTTCGGGTACTTGCTGACCGAATATCATGTTCTGTACATCCAAAGTTTTTCTGGAACTATACAACAGTTCAACTGATTAACTACAGTCTTGCATTGTCAGTGATCGAACCAATTGCATCCCGTTTTTCGTGAACTGCGCCAAGTACATGGTGCAGGACATCTACGTTTACCAAGCTGAAAACATTGTCAGGAGTCTGAACTGTCCCAAAAAGGCCGACGCGAACGATAGATAAACTCAATCTTCGATGCATGACTTGTTTTCATTGAAAGCATTGCGTCGACAAATTTTGTCTTCCCAGCGAGTCAGTAAAAATATATTCATGTATGTTAACGAAAAGGGTGGTATATCTATCGTCTTACCCAAGGACATATTTACTTTCATACTTATTTACGTTATAGTGTATGTATGTATGTATGTATGTATGTATGTATGTATGTATGTATGTATGTATGTATGTATGTATGTATGTATGTATGTATGTATGTATGTATGTATGTATGTATGTATGTATGTATGTATGTATGTATGTATGTATGTATGTATGTATGTATGTATGTATGTATGTATGTATGTATGTATGTATGTATGTATGTATGTACCAAGGATAACACAATAAAGAGCAAGCTTTTATTTCCATTGAGGCCCTTTATTTTAGAGACAGAAACAGATACAACGTAATCCGGGTACCAGACCCTAACTCTTTTACGAATATACCCATTGGGACTTTTACATGTCCGGTGTATAGCTGTTAAGATGTATCCTAAAACAAAATCGGGTTGTACATGCGAGATCACAGAAAGCGTGCCCGAGCAAGATCCACCGAGAGCACAACCAAACTTTTGTAGATTAAAAAGAAAACGTTCAGAGATGGAGGGAGATGAGAATTTTCAAGTTGATGAAAATGACTTCAATAATTATGATCGTAGATGAAACACAACAGTTCTATGAAATGATGAATAAGTTGGCTAACAAATCCTTTTTCCAAATGTATGCCAACACAGAGCTGTTCCAAAACGCGATGTACCTATGCATCTGTGTCACGGGATTCATCCACAAACAGTCTTTATGATCACATAAAATGTACAATCTGTGGCATATAGAAAACATTCAGTTATGTCAGCTGTTGAAGCCATCAACATGTTTATTGATTAAAAACGTATATATCTGTTCAAGTCAGTCATTTTGTCAATTCGAAAAAAAACTGTATGTTCAGTGACAGGTTTCATGATTTTCAATTTCCTGACAAAGATTATGCCCTGGAATCAATTTGTATGTCAGGTAATTTGAAACAAAACATGCGACATTTCAAGCGTGATCTTAAACCACAAGAAGGACTACATAACTACGAGATGCCAAATATTTTGGCTGCATAGACCATATTATAAAATTGAAAACAAAGTGTGTAACTGGAAGTGGACAAGTGCATGTTGATGACTCAGTATATAATTTTGAATGGGTAACATCAACAAAACAGTGTTCTCTCCGCCTTGTCGAGATTCACAGCTCGTTACCACCCTACATTTTGGAGTTTCTTTAAGGTGTAACAGGCCTCTTACCCACCCTGTGTATTTACAAGTTGTCCGTACATGTTACGAGCATTTCGTGCATTTCAGGTATTTGTCAAATTGTCCACGAACTGATTATTTCACTTTTGTGATTTGCGTGGTTGTATTTGATTGGTTTGCGCACCAGCCGACTTCATCGTTACGTCTTTCTGATTGGTCTTTAAGTTCCGTGGCGGGAATATGTTCCTATATATCTGACCATTCCGCCTTGGAGCGGGGGAGTCAAACTGTTGTCAAAGACGGTACTACTTCCATTTTCTTTACTTTTTTATTATGTAGTGGATACAAGTACAATTTTCGTACTTGGTAGCCGCTGGGGATTTCTGGTCTATTTATGTACAGAGTTCATTAAATAAATGATGTAAAAAGCATTTGCTCTTCATTTAGGTAGAGATTTCCATTCTCTGTGGAATTAGTATTAGACTTTTATTAAAACCCCTTTCACGGCCGTTACATTTGGCGTCCCTGGGTGGGCCGTGCTGAATGAGGTTGATGCCCAGGCACGGTTGGAACACATTGTTTTACTTCAATAAATATTTGATACAAATATTGATTTAGATTTTTCAAAATCAAGTTTACGTGTGTACAGTACAAACACGCAACAATGATAGGCTTGATACCGTTGATTTTCCGTATGATCAAATACGTATGGTGTTTTTTGTAGGAACGCCCAAAGAGAATATTGCTTGTGCAAATAGTTCTACTGAGACATTATTTCAGGATGGATATAGAGGTAAGAGTGATTTGTTTTCTGGTAAGGATAATAAATGTCCTAACTTATCCGGATTATTTCAGTGTTCCGCCTATGATGCGAATTTATTCCCAAGGGTATCGTATAACTCTGGTATATATGGCACTGCTCATGATAGCAGGGTACATTTTTCTGCTCCAACAAATTTAACGGGAATCCCATCACCGATTGTGACTCCGGCTAGTGCATATAGTTCATACACCCCAGTAAGTCAGCCATATAACATGTATGGGACTAATATACCCTACCTTAGTACACCAGTTAGTAATGGGTTAAACAGTTCGGCTTTTCAGTATCCGCAATATCCGGTAGCAAGCGCAGTACCGGTACACACAGGTTCATCTTCCCAGTATGATAGGCATGTTAGTTCAAAATACGATATAGGTATGCCTCGTTTTGACACACTCATGGATACTAGAGAATATTTTAATGATTTTGAGTTCCATTGTACAGTAGCGTTGTTTACTTCCGCAGACATGGCAAAAGCTTTTTTGTTGAATCTTAGTGACAATGCTAGGTACATTTTGAGTAAGCTCTCACCTGAGGCCAAATACAATTATGTAACCATGAAAAAAGAAATTATGGCCTTGTTATTGCCTGACCATATGGAAGCTGTTGAGAATTTTATTGCTGCTGAAAGGGACTCTGGGGAATCCATTCAAGACTATGCTAAGAGGTTACGAAACCTTAAGGGGTTAGCATATCCTGGGGAAAGTGAGGACACCTTACTCATGCAAGTGTTTGTGAAAGGGGTACATAGGAAAAATCAAGAGTTTGACTATTTTATTTGCCTTAGAAATCCTAGAAACTTCAATGACGCTGTTACAGCGGCAAAACGTTTTACAGACACAGTCTGCGAACACGGGTCAAAGGTCAAAATGCATGATGAATCGATGGAGATTCAAAATAAATTAGATCGGGTTCTAAATGAAAATAAAAGGTCACAAAACCCAAACCCTGCTAGATACCAAGGTCCGAATCCAAGAAACACAGTGCCTCTCAGTGAAATAGAGTGTTTATTGTGCCTTCAAATGGGTCACATAGCCTCTAGGTGTCCTACTAAAAAATGTGCAAATGCCAATTTCGGGAAACTAATGCAGGCTGGGTTTAAGGCCGAAAATTCAGCTAAATAAAATAGGTCATTTAGTACACGAGATACGTCACAACTCGAAACACTTAGGTTTGTGAGTAGATTTTTTTAGAAACCATTGCAGACACCGGTAACTTGCACAAGTTCTAATAAAATGGATGGTCCGGTGCCCGACAGCAAGGCTGTAGAAATAAATGGTGTTTCAGGTGCCCTTACAGAAAAAGTTCAGATAGCTAACACGACTGTGTATGAGTCTCAGTGTGTTAAAAATAATGAAGATGAGTTGGTCCCGTGTAAGTTTGAGCCTGCATCGGTAGTCGCATCAGAAAAGGCTACGGTGTCACATGACACTACCGATTCTATGACTACAGATTATTAGATCACCACTAAGTCTGTCAACTCGCCTCCGTGTAATTCTGACTCTACATCAGTGGCCACGTCAGAAAAGGCTAGGGTAGTGACGTCACATGACACTACCAACTCTAGAACTACAGATGTTGAGGTCACCACTAAGTATGTCAACTCGCTACAGGAACAAAATGGTTTCCAGACAAAACAATTCCCTGAGAATCTTTGTGCGTGAATCATGTTGTCAGAAAATGCTACAGTTATTCACAATGCTCCTTTCTAGGTCTGGGATCCTGGGATCCTGTAAAAGATACGACGGTAGGGAACCCACCGGGTCCATTGCACACATTAAATGGGCCAGGGACGCCTTGCACAGTGCTATTAAAATGAAATTAATCCCCAGTGGCTACACATAAATGTTGTCGATTTGTAAAAGCATAGGTCTAGGGTCGGGATGTTTTCTTCTAATATAGTACATATACTTTTAATTACTATAAGATAATATAAAAACATTTGTTAATTATTCAGTCTGTAGTTTCATATAGGAGTGCTTTAATGTATACAGTACAGTGCATGTGAAGATGGTCAGCACACATCGATTAAATGATGTAAAAAGTAGTTGCTCTTCATTTAGGTAGAGATTTCCATTCTCTGTGGAATTAGTATTCCCGTATTTACAAGAGACTTTTATTAAAACCCCTTTCACGGCCGTTACAAAGGCATTTCTTTTCCTTTGTGATAACGTTAATGAGATAATCGAATAGATTTACAATATCACAGAAGACAAACCAACTCAGTTAAAACAGAGATTCAAACTTGCTGCTGTCTTTCATTGTGTTTTTGGAACTTCATCCGTCTGCAAATAGAAACGAAAGGACTGCGACACTAATATCGAACTGCATTCTTTGGCTACCATTCTTGGTTGTGGTGAGCAAAAATTGACTAGATTATTTAGGTGATGGGACAATGTTGTTGTCTCTGAGTATCAAAGAGAATCGTTGGTATTTGATATCGCAAATAATTGATATCCCATCGATACATTCGAATTGCTTTTCGAAACGTATTTGAAAACAATCAATTTCCGAAGCAGATCCGAAGAAAGAAATCTACCTCCTCTCCTGTATTCGAAGAAACTCGACAAGTACCACCATGAATTGTTGATGAAAAGAGACGATGTCTTTATTTCTGGGAAACGACAACTCAAAGTTAGGTTTTGAGATTCCAGTCGTCTGGTGGATGAAATTGCCTACTTTATCCAAGAAAAAAGAAGAAGTCAAGAGCCCTAATGGGAAACCACAAACAATGGCTTGTCGTGGACATTTCGATGACGGTTTACCTGATGAAGACTAAGCTGAACACAAGAAAGAACTTTGAGAATCAGTTTATTTTGCTATGACAGCTTGAAAAAGGGTAATGTAAAATGTGTCAATCCTATCATTTTGTTTAATTACGAATTCATGATGCATATTCAGTCTTGTATTTTGTCGATGGCATACATCTGACTTGACGGTTTGTTTATCAGTTTTGTTATAAGGAATAATGTTTCGTTCGGATAGTTCTCACTGGAGGATGTAAACTGTTTGATGTGCATGCGCTGTAATTGACCTTTATTAATGTCTTTCAGTGGTATCCAAGGTTGAATAGACAAGGAATCGCATACGGCTATTTTTCTCATTGTTTGATTTACGATACATAGCCTTCCGTTGTTCAGTCGTACTAAATTAATGTCATCGATAGGTATTGGTGCCCATGCTCTGATCTTTCCACCAGTATGATGATACCCGAACTCATTGTGTTCCGCCACTTCACTATCAGAATAAGCAATGCATCCACCCTTCATTTGACAATTCACGACTTGCCCTTTGCGTTTTCAATGAAGTGACCTTCAAATGGCAGTAAACGCATTTGCATATCGATCACCTTTTGTTTATTGTCATTGACTTGTTCATTTAAAGTAACGAAGCTAAGCAACTCGGACATCGCTGCTGCTCTTATTACCCGTTTCAAGTGAACAAACAGTCTCTCAGAGATTGGATCTGCTCCAAACTGACGATTAAGCATCTCAACTAGTTTCGGACAGTTTCCTTGGCGCAAGATAGTTTTTGTATCGAATGTTTCAGTTTCGTCTAGCAATTGACTCAAGTTTTTCATGTTCTCTGATTTCCTGAATACAAACCTAATAGCATAGTAGTATTGTTTTTTGATTGATAAACCACCAGTCACTGATATTGTGTAATGATCAGAGCTTCTCTGTTTCTAATCTTACTTGTAAGTCAGTTCACTATGATCGAGTCTCGGTTATCACAAACCTCGTCTTTAAGTGATGTGCTCGTCGCGGTTTATGTTTGACTGCTTTACCGTAAAACTGACCTTCACCATCGCTTGAATCCAAGTTTGACATATCGGACACACGCTTCCTTTGAGATTTTGACTGTATTAGTATGAACTCGTCTTCACTGTCAATGTTTTTGATTTTGTCTTTCAACGTTTCCAAATGTACTGTTTTTCGAATCGAGTATTACACCTGTTTCGAATTGCTGTATATCGTTTGTGATTGTTGTAAAACATGTGAAATTTTACAACGAGATGGTAATGTCCTTTTCAAATGCGACGCAAAAACAGATCTCTCTGTGGGCTATCGTCTACGTCTGGTAAGTACAACTCTGGCTCTTCTTTCACATCTACCTTGGATATGTACAGAGGCATTTCAAACATCAGGGTAGTTACAAAGTACTCGATTCTCTCCGCGATGATGTTTGGTTTGTCTAGATTTTTTCTCTCAAATATGTCCTGATAAATCCCATAAATGACTCTTTCATGCAAATACGGTTAAACGCGTTCTCATTTATCACATCGGACATGAATTCATTGAGACGTCGCCTGATTACTAGATGAAAATCCTAGCGACCAAACACAAGGAACAAAATGCTTTTGTAAAAGCTATTACCGTCTTTCGGTACTGATACTGTGTCAAAAACGTAACTTTCGCTGTTTACTTCTGGCAATACGCATTGACTGACAAAGTTTGGTTCGCCAACCCAGATAACGATAGACAGTTTCTTTCTGTCGTTTTCATTGTTGAAAGCTCTTATTGGTACAACATTTGGTTCTCTGCTGAGAACGCACGGACTTTGAGACAGGTTAGGTAAATCATTTCCACTAGAAGATAAAATCATCTCAGTAAGAGGGAGCTGTTTATTTACATATTTTACACTTCTAATTCTCTGTCTGAATCAAATTGAAGCAGGATTTTCTGAGTTTTGTGTGTGCCTGAATGAAAACTAGAGTATATGAATTGTCTCCAATGATCATTATGTAGATCTACTAGAAAAAACACAGTAAGCTCATTTCTTTCTTTGTACTAGTGAATTTAATTTACTGTTATCAATATGGGATGACTTCTGTTTGTATAAGATACTAGATGGGTGTTCAGTAGAACACTTGTGTCGCCCTCTTATGCTTTGTCAGAATAACCAACAATTTTGTGACAAAATCTAAGTGTAAAAAGGGGCATAACTCTGTCAAATATGACCTTGACCAACAAACTTTGGCGGCATCATGACCCTTATGTCATAAGCAATACAATTTGAAAGTTTGATGAAGAAATCTTAAGAAATGGCAAAGTTATAGCCAACATTAAGTTTTCGTGACAAAATCTAAGTACAAAAAGGGGCATAACTCTGTCAAATAAGACCTTGACCTACACAATTTGGCGGCATCACAACCCTATTGACATAAGCAATATAATTTGTAAGTTTGATAAAGAAATCTTAAGAAATGGCAAAGTTATAGCAAAAATCTAAATATATGAAGGGGCATAACTCTGTCAAATATGACCTTGACCTACAAACTTTGGCGGCATCACGACCCTTATGTCATAAGCAATGCAATTTGAAAGTTTGATGAAGAAATCTTAAGAAATGGCAAAGTTATAGCCAACGTTAAGTTTTCGTGACAAAATCTAAGTACAAAAAGGGGCATAACTCTGTCAAATATGACCTTGACCTACACAATTTGGTAGCATCACAACCCTTTTGACATAAGCAATATAATTTGAAAGTTTGATAAAGAAATCTTAAGAAATGGCAAAGTTATAGCAAAAATCTAAATATATGAAGGGGCATAACTCTGTCAAATATGACCTTGACCTACAAACTTTGGCGGCATCACGACCCTTATGTCATAAGCAATGCAATTTGAAAGTTTGATGAAGAAATCTTAAGAAATGGCAAAGTTATAGCCAACGTTATGTTTTCATGACAAAATCTAAGTACAAAAAGGGGCATAACTCTGTCAAATATGACTTTGACCTACAAAATTTGGTGGCATCATGACCCTATTGTCATAAGCAATACAATTGTAAAGTTTGATGAAGAAATCTTAAGAAATGCCAAAGTTATAGCCAACGTTAAGTTTGTGTGACGGACGGACGGACCGACGGACGGACCGACGGACAAAGCGATCCCTATGTATCGCCTTTTCTCCGAAAGGGCGACACAAAAAAAGTGTTTGTTTTCGTAGGGTCACACATTTCTGTTTGTGCAGAAGTAGATCTATCTCTTGTTACCAAAATCCAAATACGTACAATCCAAATTTAGTTTCACAATGATTCAAAACAAGAAAATCTCTGAACTTCAGATAATTTGCAGCTGCTTAAAACGTCCAAGATGATTTACATACTCTCATTGAAAACAGAGACTGTACACATGAAGGTATGATCAAACGTTTTTGGTTTCATATCTGTATAGCTAACATATCACAAAGCCTTGAGGCACACCACAAAAGAAATTCAAACGCTAAGATTATTGAAACATTGTTTGCGACTGACAGAGATTACTTGTTTGCTAGTGTTTCTAAATGAAAAATTGCTACCAAAGTTTAAACATACCTTGGTTATATTTAGAATAACTCATTGCCTGCAATCTCACACTAAAGATCCCTACTTATGAATATCTCTCTTTGCACAAAACAAAAATCCCGATAGCAAGTATGTCTGTTTAACAGACCAAAAATTGTTCAATGATTGAATCACCGCTGACAGTATGAATTATATCTATTTTAATGTTAATCAGATGCTACAGTGCAAACTTTGTTTCACAGTTAGCCAAAACAAATATCTGAATTTCTTGTTGATGTTAAGCTGTCCAGACCCAGAAGATTTACACACTCTGTGAAAACAAATACTGTCCGAGGATACCATCTCTTCATGAAGAAGGTATGATCAAAAACTTTTATATCTGTATGATTAATTTTCAGAATCCATCATCAAACAATTTGTGTTGGCACAATGCTTGATGCAATTTAAGCCAAATTGATGGATCACAACATAATACTATTGTGTACACATGTCTCTACAACAGATGGAACTGATTGCATTTTCACAGATGTTTAATGTCCTGACAGAAAACATCACATTGAGAAACATCAATACAGAACTCAATTTCTCAAATGTCTTGTTTATGATTCTGTAATGATAATGACGATTCAGTCTTCAAACAATACAACATCTAACGAAATCAATTTATCTATTCATTAACACATAGTACCGTTGGGTGAAAATGAAGTGGTCAAATTTAGAACCATCACGAACTCAGCGAGACATGGGTAACGATCTTCCGTTAACCGAGTAAATCGGACCAGAGCTACAAGTAGAATTCAGTTCGTCGTGAAAAACACATTATGTCTCTATCACAACTCTAATGGCTATATTCAAAGACATTCCTTGTGTTAAACTCAAGCATATACTTATCCTTAACCCGATAACAATCAGGAAGATTCCATCGCTAATGTTTATTTCCGTGTGATGTGATACCATAGGTTCATTCCAGGATGCATAATGGAGATTTTCAAACCTTTCACAGTCAAATAAATTCATAAGACGAGCGTACATGAAATATGCATCTGATGTAAGTCTAAAAATTAACGTAATAATCAGTTCAACTTCTAATGTTGATATTCTGTGTGTTAAATGATACACTTTAATCACTACTCCTTCTTTGTATGTGTTATTCCTAACACTATGTGGCGGCAGAGCGGAATTTTATATTAGAACCATCATGAACCTTCACAATCATTGTGTATGAAGTCAACTTCTTAGCCGTTCAAATCATTTTTGCTAGACGGCCAGGACGTGTACATGGCAGACGCATTTCCCTCATCCGTAAAATTTGTGTTATTTTATTTTGTATGTTACTGAATTTTATATTGTACTGTCAAACCAAATTAAGAATATACCTTTTTTCTAAGACAGATTGTGAAATCTACCAGGCAGTAGAAACTTGATTGTTGTTTGATGGCCATGATCTGTACATGACAGACGCATTTCCGACATCAGTACATTCTATGTTGATATGATTCATAATAGAAATGTCACAAATAAAAACTCCTTGCCAAATGTCGAATTTTCACAAAATCTGACTTTGATTGAAAATGGCAATAATTTAATCTTGTACAGAGAACCACAGGTGAGTGTAGCGTACCAGGGACCCATACAGTGATTTTTAGTTCAAAATAGCCTAGTTACTATATATCAATAAGAAGGTAAACAACACCGTTTACACATCGACCCACTTTCAGCCTTAATTACTTCATCTAGAATAAAGCATATTTATTAAAACCTATTGCATATATAACATAAGTGTTTATCATTTCTGTAAAAGTTTACTTCAAGGCCCAAAAGCAAACCGTTTTGAAATAGCGACTGATAATTTCCGATTTGTTTTACATTTTTCGTCAACCCGAATAAATCTCACACATTTCTAACACTGAATTCTTCCCTTTTAACAAGCTTTTAAACAATTTTGCCTTGTGTCATCCAAATATTACACTACCGACGCTCGTAGAAACTGATTTGATAAATATTTCCACAAGCTTTCCAGTTTTAATACGATCCGTTAATACAGTATTCATTTTATTTCGTTGATATATTTTGTAAACATATACATGCAGCCATACTGATAATGGGAAAAACTAGTTTTCAAACCGTATCAATCGGCCAGGTCTTACCAAGTCTAGGTTACACATCACTAATACATGTCTATGGAATACTGAGCTCAAGTAACAGTGTTGTGCCGTTCTTGTGTATGTCAACAGTGACGGGTGTGTTTTTGGAAAATAGTCATACCCGAAATGTGTGAGATTTATTCGAGTTGCCGAAAAATGGTAAAAATTTCGGAAACTATCAGTCGCTGTTACAAAACGGTTTGCATTTGGACCTTGAAGCAAACGTTTACGGAAAATATAATTACGTAGGCCATATATGCAATAGGTTTTGATAAATATGCTCTATTCTGTATGAAGTAATTGAAGCTGAAACTGGGTCTATGTGCGAACTGTGTTGTTTACCTTCTTATTGATATATAGTCATTAGGCTATTTTTATCTAACATTCACTGTTTGGGTCCATGGTACGCTACACTCACCTGTGCAGAGAACTAGTTTTAAGTAAAGATAGATAGATTTGACATTAATATGTGCATACACGAAAATGTAGCGGCCGGTAAAGTGCTCTGAGCCCCAGAGTATTGGCTATTATAACAATATTATCATGGCTATAGATTTAAAAACAAACGGGTCAAAATAAAGATATAAATCTGATTCAAATACAATGCACACCTTGTATTGATGAGTGAAAAAATCTTGCAAAATATATTGGCATCATAGCGAACAAGTTTCGATAATCCCACAGTTTTAGTATACAAATTTATTTTTCTTATAGCTTCAAAGATGAAGATGATGCTGTACTTACCAACATACCAAATACGGCTGGTATTGGTGGACATGAATTTGCACTAATTTCCCCTATTTTGATACAGTACATAATTATTTTAGAGTGAAATGAAATCGCTGCGGTTGTTGGTGGTGATGGTCTTACTTGAAACACAAAAAAAACACACATAAAGCCCGCCTCCGTGGTAAAGTGCTTTAAGTAGCTAAAATGAAATCATTGTGACCTCTCATTGATAGAGAATCATTATTTCGAGCCCTGCTACCGACCACGTCTATTTTTGTGAGAAAATTAACAGTTCCTTACGGAGGATAGGAATATAGTCTGGTTCTTCTCAAGAACGATGGTTAGGTATACCTACCGCATGTAGAAATATTATAAATCGGTATAAATACATTACAAAAGAGTTACAAGTTGACACATGATTCTTGAAATATGGAAAAACCTGTATGTTAATAATTTACCTTTAGGAATTATTACTGCAATCGTTATACTGTTTGAAGAAGACTTATGTCAATGTAGTCATAATATGGAGCCGCTAAACGTCTCTCAACGTCTCTATGATATAGATTGATGACTTTAATACAAGGATATACATTTAACAAGAACTTTTATGGTCTTCTTTATCGCGATTTGTTTTAATACTGGCTGCGCTTAAGGTACTGCCTTTCCCCGGAAATGTCATGGTGGCCTGCTAAACGTGTTCTCATATGATTTCGCGGTGGCGAAATGAAATTAAAAAATCCAAATGCCGTCGGACAAACAATTTGGCCGTTATTAATTATATTTTGTTCAAATAACAGCTATTATATAACTTTTTTCTCTGTTATACATTCAAGCGAAAATTCAAGCGGAAACTTCACGAAAAGAAACTGCATTTTGTAAGTTTACGTTCGGTATGTTTTCATCGTCACTTATCTTTTGCTCATCTAGCAATTGTTCAATAATTGACCTACTTTGTTGGTCTTTGACAAAATAAAACACGGACACAGGTTATTGCTTTAAGGGAAATCAAGGTTGTCTTTATTGTATTTATGTAGGGGATAATAACCCTGGCCTCAATAGTTCAGTGGTACGGGTGTTCGCCTCCGGAGCGGGAAGTCCCGGGTTCGAAGTGTGTTCTTGGTCAAAGGCACTGATGTCACAAATGCCTCCGTCTACCCAGCTGCAATATGACTGCAGGATGAAAAACTCACTGCCTCTCTCGCGCGAGCGTAAATACATCCGGAATGAATGTTCGAGAGCGATTCTATAAGTAACGGGGCTTATGTCATCGAAATAAAAAAGACTCGTATAAACTAAGAACCCTTGCAAGAAATAAAGCATAACCGAACGAAAACTGTCGTTCTTTTAGACACAAAGTAGATTGTCCAGGTCACAGGTGATTGTAGCGCATCTGGGACCCAAAAAGTGCATTTTAGTAAATGGACATAGACAAAAACGGCACAACACTGCTAAATTGAAACTGTACTTGAGAGCAGTATAAGAATTTGTATCATACATTTATAAATTATTAATTAAAGAGATATAATATACCAGAAGGATTAGTGAATTTAAGAAGGACCAGATGCTACATACCAAACGCCGAAATATGCCGTTTTACACTATTAACATGCTATGTATGAATTGACTGTTGTGGGACATGTATATAAGCGCTGTGAAAATAACTCTGTATCAAGTACTGATTTAGCTAATTTGATTGATGCTACTGAAACTAAATGCATGAAGCCTAATTATATAAAAGATTATAATACTATTCAACATTTCTCGTATATTCCGAAAGAAGGATTTGATCGTGATAAACCTTACAAAGTATATCACGCTAGACGTTTGGAACTATTATTGGCTACATTTTGGCTAAATGTTCTGCACTTCCAGTATCGCCTGTAATATCAGCAATGACAAAATACAATGTAAAACGAATAATGTTAAATAGGGGAGTTAAAAACAACAGCAGAATTTCCACGGGATGCTACGAGGTTAATAACGGGTTATCCATATTAAGAATATCATCCAGATAGCGTGATGTATTATTAAAAGCAGTGATAATGTCTGCCTGCGTGTCTGGAGAAAGACTCAACATAAAGTCTCTTTCATAACAATATAAAAACAAATCTGCGACAAGGGGTGCACAATTTGTTCCCATGGGAATACCGATTACTTGTCTGAAAACTGCATTCCCAAACCTTATATAAATGTTGTTCAATAAAAAGGAAAGGGCTTTACAAACTTCGTCACAGGTCCACATAGTATAATGTTTAACAATACAGCTAGTAAAAAACACTTAGTTGATTTTATAATTTATTTTGAAGTTTTATCTCGTACAGAAAGTTACCACTTGCCACTACAGTTATGTATAAATAGTGTTATTCATAATGTAGATATACAAAAACCTGTGACGTCTAATGAGAAAAATATTTTGCTCAATGAGACGAACAAAGATCTTTTTGTGAATGCTTATCCCAAAATGTAAACGCACAAATGCAAGGCCTAAATGGAAAGCTTGGTTCGAGAGAGGCTTTCAAAATCGAAATGTAGCTGTAGTGGCTCTCACGTTTTTGTTCCGTTTACCTCATGGTTGTTACCGCGTTGAAAACGGCGGGTAAACGCGGTCAATTTTACGCGTTTACCGCGTTTTACCGCGGTTTCACGGCTCATTTCCAAATATGGAAAGAACAGCCGGTAAAAAAAAGATTAAAAAAACGGGTCACTCCAAATATGGAAGCAGTACCCCGGTAAAGAGGCGTGTCCAAACCAGCAGCCAATCAGAAGATTCCCAGCCCGTTTTTTTCACGGCTGTTGTCGTTTCACTAATCAATGAACCATATCTTTGTCAGAATAACATTGAAATGTACTTTAAGTGCCGATGTTATTGCTGACCTGCTTTATAATAATAATAAATATAAATAATAAAATGATAATCTACAGTAGAGCAGGAATTCATACGTTGCGTAGACCGTTCCTGATCAATTACTGCAGAGAAACAATTTAAAATACCGGACAAATTTTAAGATTAATTTATCAGTATCCCGGCCCCGGATATTTTAATTTTGATATATGTGACACTATATGTCCCGTTCAAGTTTTTGTTAACTGCAGTCCAGTACATTATTTCGCAAGATGGGTTGTAGATTATAACAACAAAGTCAGTGATTAATTCGTTGCGGTGTTTTGCCGGAACTCTACATGAACAACAACGACAACAAGGTTGTGTTGGACAAATATCTTAACAAAAGTATTTACTGGTAAGCAAGGAAAAGCTGGTGAAATGTGCACGTTTTTTTTGTTTAATTTAGAAATAGATGTGACAAAATACGAACGGTGACTATTTTGCAAAGACTCCGTTCGTGCACAGGAGGTCGAACCATACCCCACCCACCTATATAGGTAATAAGGTGTGTGGCTATGGTTCGACTACCTGTGCGTTTGTGGAGATACTTTTTGAGTAAGTATCGGTTTAGCAGGACCATACAAGGGGTGCTTAGAGTGGGGGAACCTATGCTCGCGGCATTTTGAATGTACAGTTAAATTTAGTTCGCTCGAACACTACCGATCGCTCGGACCCGACCTGCGGTCCTGGCTAGAGCTCAATATAAATCATATTGTTCCACCACCGAAACCTCGAACACCGATCTCTCGAACCTGTACCGCGGTCCCTTCAGATCTATTTCATTGTAAAGTACATCCTTTGGCTCGAACAATAAAAGGTGATAATCTCAATTATCAAGCAAACAATGCATCGATAATCAGCTGTCAGACACAAGCGCTGGCGTGTGTTATTCACACTTAGTTAAATATGCGATTAAAGGTTAAGATGTACAAACAGACTGAAAGTCGCTCACGATGTTTATAGCAATATATATATAAGTAGCAGATTGGCTTTAAAGTTTATTTTAAGATTGTTTTTTTTCAGAAAATTTAATAAATTATTTAATGAATGACAAACATTTCATACTTTTACAATACAACACTTTTTAATTTGTCTTTTAATCAAGGGTAAGCTACAAGTTTATAATATACATGCACATTTACATGTGTGTACCATTGTATGTGCAATAACTCCCGATGTGGTCTCGATAAAAGATGTATGACGACCCCCGTGACTGACCATGCTGACAAACCTCGATTGCTAGAACTACCGATCCCTCAAACCGAAATCGCCGGACCCTTCGAGTTCGAGCGAACGAAGTTTAACTGTATATCGGCTGTTGAGAAAGCAGGAAATCCTAACCATTTTGATTTGCCTCAGCGAAAACACAATGTTATCCCTGCTAAATTGAAACAAGATGTTGATGTGCGTCGTCAGGTGACTATGTCATTCTGGGAGCTATTGACACGACACACGTCAAAACTTTAACCATGAAGGGAACCAATGTTGGTGGTATGTGATATTTGACAATCAACAGGTGGGGAACAGTTTTTAGAGCCTAAATATTAACTAAAACGAAATGACAGTTTCCATAGAAAATATATTTTTATACAAAACAGAACAAGATTTATCAAAAATGCTAACTTTAACTGGTTGATTTTGATGTCTATATTAAAGAATTTTTCTAGCGAAATGGATCCAGAACAAATGTATCTGCTACTGTGGGGTGACAGAGCTGCATGAGCGGCTATCACTACGTTTGCCGTAAAAGCATTTCATCGACTATCAATGCTGAATATACCTTGAAAATTATTTCTTCATCTGTTTTTCTGTAAATAGCATTTTTTTTCACCAGCATAAGGATACCGCCAGCAAAGGTTCCACCACTCTAGACATAGAGTACACAAAAAATGGTCACTACAGCCTGAAATGTAGGTGTCTTGCATTTATTACTGATATTAAGCTCATGTTATGTTTACAAAATATTTGGAAAGCATTGAAAATAATAATTTCTACTATACTGGTTGGAGACCACCAGACACGGACGACAATCAAACTGTACACTTGCGAAAATGCGTGATTTATTGTTCTAATATGCCTACTGTATGGTTTATTTCTATAAGTCAATTCGAGTGCTTTATGTAGGCAGAGTTTCGGACATGAAAGTAGCTCCTTCCGACTTTTCTACTTTACTCCTGTGCACTAAATTAAATCAAATATATAGAAAAAGGAATAATATTGTATAAGTACATCAGTCACATGAAAAAGTTTTGTTTAAGAGCCTAAATATCATTTTTGATTACGCCAAGTAGCCCTTAGAGTACCGTCCCATTGCTTTCGTTTCAAAAAGTCAAGACATTCAGCATTCACAGTCAGTCATGCATTGTTTTGATCCCGGGAGACAAAACAAAGAATGCAAACGTTTATGTCATCACACTGACGTCATTACTCCACATTAAAACGTTCAAAAGTTTTAATTACAGTATGCATTTAATTGATTGTCTCCTTTGTTCGGTTCTGAATCTTACATCTTCTGCATAATGTCAGTCAGTTATTTTTTATATTTCATGTATTAGATGATTAAAACTAAAATAAGTTTGTATAATATAGTGTGTTATATTGAATGGTTGCCTGTATAGATGAGTGAATTCCAACAGGCACTATGTATGCAATTTTACACATTACTGCCGAACTGAAAAAAAGGTCCGTAGTAGTTACGATCATTTTAAAACATTTCGGCTTATAAGATAATAAGAATCAAAATAATTTATGGCTTTGTCCTAGTGAATTATTCCGCCAGGCACATCGCCTCGCGGGGGGAATGCTTCAATTCCGATAAAGCACTCAAAGTCATAGATTATTTCCTAATTAATATTTACAGTCATATATATTGTTGATCAAACAGACACTTGATTTCAATCATCAAAGTGCAAAAATGACAGTATAATGTAAGTATTAATAATTTGATCAAGAAATCTCACTATTTTGTTAGTCACTGAAAGCATGTTAACATTGTCGAGAGGAAATTGAAAACGACATACTGTGCATGCTCAATATTTCTGTAAGGCCCGGCAAATAAAAATCACAAGTTTAACTTTTTTCATGAAATTTCATTTATGTGTCAAATGATTGAAACATTTTACACAATTCAAAAGCTAGCATCACAAAAAATAAAATCTTTTTAAAAATGCTGTCCGGATACATGGTACAGTTGGGCAATATAATTAAGCAATTTGGTGACCTCACTACCTGGCCGCAAAAATATATAAATGATCTTTTCCTAGAAGTTTTCTTTTGGGAGAAGAACCTAACTTACTTCTGTTAAAAGTTTTTGCTAGATAGAAAAAATACCAGAGTTATCGTAAAATATGTTTAAATAGCGTCCGGATGTAGGACTTCAACCAGTACTGGTATGAAAAATTCAACTTCAGGAAAATGCTGTTACACAACGCAGAGCTGAAAATTATAATTTGGTATTTGACAAACTGTTATGGACATTAGGGTTCATCACAAGGAAAACACGAAAATAGACACCACGCTACAGTATCTGACAGTATATTTCCAGTGGTCACATGCTGCTGTTACAGAATCAGTAGAATGCTAACTCAGTTTGTCTTATAATGGGCGTGAAACATTGATAAAACATTGAGGCATAATGATATAAACATGATAAATTTACAAATTTTCTTGTCTTTTCGGGTAAGGGATATATCCTACATATCCATATCTTATGATCAGACCGTCAGATATATGGTAAAATGTCAGGTTTTAATAGACTTTAAGTTAACAGTTCATAAACAATTGTATCCCTGTACAGTAATCATGGCACTACTGGTACTGTGGTTTGTTGTTCTAACGTGGTGCGTAGTCCTTAAGTTGTGCATGTACGATTTCCCTTAATTTTCATAAAAATAATTCTCAGCTCGCACATCCGGGTACTGATAATTTTTGCAGTTTTACCTATTCTCGGCTTTGCCGTGATGTCATACTTTTGAAAACATCTATAGAGCTATTATAAAAACAATCTAGTTTCAAGGTAAACAAAGATCGTCAACTTCTTGGTTATTATAATTATTCAAAGTTATAGATGCATAGAGACCAGCGATGACAGCCGAGGAGTCATCTTACCTGATTAATTGTGGCAAAATGAGTCATTGTTTGCCATAGGTTCTTTTTTGAAATTGTATTTATTTATCATTTTGCGTTCATTGATCACATAATCTTTGTTTCGAGAATTTAATCTGCTAGATGTTGGGAGTGCCCCTTTAAGCGACATAGGTACTTACATGACAAAAAAGCCTATACAAATTGACCGTCACTGCCAGGCATTTCTTTCTGGGGGCTCAAACTGGCGTGTTGGTTACTGAGGAAGAGAAACAGCTGTACATTGCAGTATTTAACATTTATATGCACAAATGCAAATTTAAAGCATTTTTGTTGGTATATATGGACAATGAAATAACCATGTATTTTTGACACAGGGACTTAAGGGTTAATGAAACATGTAAAAGTTACTTCTCTGTTTACCAACAAGCGTCCTTCTAAGAAGTAATTTAAATCAAATTTTCATCATATAATTTTTTTAATATGAAAGCAGATAACTTTTCTGTAGCAAGTTTTTCTATTCCGACCTTGGATAAACAATGAAATAGCTGTACATGGGTGAAAAGTGTCTGATAGATTTTCACTTGCAGTTTCAATTGCTCCCACATATTAGAATGAAAAGGTCTGGTTCTCTAACCCGCCCCTCCCCGCCCACTTTGCCAATGCATACATACTGTCACTTTTGGTATAGTGGCATCTGCCTTGGGAGTAGGGTGAGGGTCAAAGTTTTGAATCCCAGCAGTGGTTAGATCTGATTGGCCGGTTGCTGAACCGACAGCTAGTTAAATAATGGTTAACGTATGCATCTATATAGTCCTGACTGACCAGTGTCTGGTGTTAAAGTATAGAGTTCGGCAGGTAAATGTGCTTTAAGAAAAGTGTTACAAAAGTCAGAAATGGTTGGTCCTTTAAGTAGGGGCGATGCTATACTGAAATTTGTTTTCGAAATGATGGAAGGAAGCCAATTGTAGAAGGATTGCATGGCGTCATGTACATGTTATCCCTCTCTCCCTGACCGGCCAGACAGGAACTTTTTGGGGTGACTCTTCCTTTCAATGTAAAATAATATTAATCAACACCATTCTTAAAGAGCATTCACAGAAACAGTGCTACATGTTTTTCTTAAAACTGTTTAATAAATTTTGTGTATTCTGGTTTTTATGATATTTTATTAAGAAATGATATTTGATTTATAGTAAAATTTGTATGTAAGACTGTGGATATAGCGAAATCAGGATATAAGGAATATATTTTCTCTGCCCGAGATTCTTTCTTTATTTTACTTTTCTTATGAAAATGTTTTATGGATATAACAAACTCCGGATAATGATATGGTACCAATGAGTTTGTTATAAACAAAGTTACCAGTGTATGTCCTTTACTTTTCTATTGATTTAGTGCCCAGTGCCAGTGGTATTAGGTTAATGTACCAATAATATACTTGATATTTTCTGAAACAGTCTTTATTTAAGTGATGGTCTTATTGCATATTGCTTTAGGTTTCCTTAACTTTGTGTGTTGTCCACAGTTTTAAACCCCTAAATTCAGTATACATGCAGTCACCCTGTACATTTTTGACTTGATGGTATGTTGATTATTAAACAATACTTATTTGCCAATAAATAGTGTGCACTGTTGAAAAAGATCACAATTTTAAAAGTGAAATATTTTTATCATTTTCTGCATTTGAATCAGAAAGGCAGAAATTAATGTCTGGTATTATTAAAGAACTTGGGATTTTCAAAAAAATGCTGCAGTTCTGATAGCTGTCATTTTCATTAAAAAAATAGTAGACATAAGTGGTCTGTACATTATTCATTGGAACAATTAATCTTATCCTCTTGTTTTAAGAAATGAAGCTGGTCCCTCATTAATCCACAGCCTATTCAAGTTGTTTTATTGCCTTAGGCAGTACATAGACCTTTGCTTCAATTTCTCCCTTATCAGTACGTTATGTAAGATTACATAACATAGATATGTCAAAGGGGCCATAAAGTACACTATAGTCTCAATTTTGAGCACTGAACCATGATTTTACTGAGATCTTACTGTATATAGTTTAGTTTATACTTATAGTTTAAATTCAATATTCAAGGTCAAAATTCAGGCTATACTGAAGAACTATTGGTCAGCGGGACGCTTTATTTTATATTCGCACCATTTGTTCAGTTTTATTTAAATGCATTTAACAGCTGTATTTCATAATCAGTTGAATGAACCATAGTTGGAATTATAGAATTATTTTTCAAATTGGAAGTTTCTGATTGAAAATCATTTTTGGAAGTTTAAAAACTAAACTGAAGAAGTGTTGTTCTATGGGAAATTTTGAGTAAATATCAGATATCAAGTGGTAAAGTATTTTTTAATGAGTTCCAAGTTAGACACTATGTAAAATATGACAATATTTTTTTTATTTAAATAACAGTTCAATCATTCAGGCAATTTAAGTCCAGATATGTTTAAGAGTCTCAAAGAATTAGAAATGTCTAGGATTTCACTAAGTACACAATGTTTAAACACAGAGTATTTTGATTTGAATCTATAAAATGCTGCTCAAGGTTTATAGATCTGTGATATTACATCTGCCATTTAAGGGAGTTTAATAAAATTAAGACATTTAACAATAAATCACACAAAATAAAAGATTTTACTTCAAAATGATGGCCAGGCAGCCAGAATCAGCCTTCAGCTCGAAAAGTCATTAGTTCATACTAATTCATTTTAGCTTAAAAATATTTTATATTTAGCAAACATTACAAGTTTGATAAATTACTTTGCATTAAACAAATCCTAATACACTACATAGACAGTCTACTGTAAATCCTGTACATTTTGATACCTGGGTCAACATATTTGTTAAACATCATAACCATTTTTGCCAAGCAGCTTACGAAAGCTCAATATAGGTGTCCAAATAATGGTTCGGTGTATGTGTATATTGACTCGGCTGTAACTTATCCATGGATCAAAGGATTATTAAATAACTTGGCACAAATGTTCAACACCATGAGACGTACTGTCATGCGCAAGAACCAGGTCCCTAAGTCTAAAGTCAAGGTCACACTTAGAGGTTAAAGGTCAAACTCAAGAATGACTGTCCGGGGCATTTCTTCTTCATGCATGAAAGGATTTTGATGTTACTTTTCACAAATGTTCACCATCAAGAGACGGATGTGGTACAACATGCGTGTTACATCCAATATTTAGGTGAATTTTGACCTATCTCTATTTGGTAAGGAGTTAGTCCTTTTGACAGCTGGCAAGGATGACATGTTGCACGTGGGCATCTAGTTTAGTTTTTAGCAATTTGCTTACACTTTTGCCTCTTGTGCAGATCAAAATCATGTAGTCTGCTCATAACCTGCACTGTTAACTATTAGTATGTAAATGTTCAGTATGTGTATCAGATATTAGTTGTAAGACTTAAAACAAAATGCAATTGATAACTTTTCTTCTTAATTTATTGTAGAAAAAAGCGTCATGTACATGCAGTGATGAGGGAAGTTCAATAGACCAAGATATGAAAACAACAGAAAACAGTCTATCATTGCAATTGTTAACTGAAGGATTCTGTGGTGATCCAGATGGCTGTATCAGTTTAGAAGATGAAGTTCTTTTTTATTCATCATATTACCTTGGTGATGAGACTTGACATCATATGCATAAAAGTAGATTTTTCAGTTTCAACGGAATAAACAAAACAGGAAAAAAAAGCATCAAATGAAAAGAATTGATAATTGAGGTGAGACAATGGAACACTTGATGTATTGACAACATGCAGTTAACATTAAAGAAGAACTTCGCTGAGTTTACTCATATTTGGAATTCATGTACATTGATTTTTTGAAGATGAAGATAAGGAAAGAACAACAGTTAAATCAGGAAATTGATAGCTGACAAGAAACATCATTTGGCCAGACAACATCCATATTGGATACAATCCCAAGTTGCAGCTGAAGTGATAATGCTACGCTAGCTGTGAATTTTTGTTCTTATAAGAGAAGTCATTGAAACTCTAGAACAGTAGCTGGTGATGAAGAATATAGCATGCGAAATAACCTTAGTAATTTATATATATAATTGTAATCACAGCATGGTGAATGCAAGCTCAAATATCAAGGTCGCACTTTGATAACAAATGGACGCATGAGAACTTTTTCAATTTTTTCAGGTTGTAACATTTTAATGCATCGAGAGATTTTGAATTGATTTGGACAATGCAGAAATGCAGTGCTTTAGCAATTTAATAGAATACTATTTAGTACTGCAGTACATACAGTATTGGTTACTACATAACTAGAGTACGACAGTGACATTAATAACAATGTTATTGGTTGCTCAGATGAGCAACTTAAATGGAACTCAGTTCTCTTGAAGAATGAATCTTCATTGCAGCTTTCAGTCATAATATTCTTGTGTATGAAAAACAAAAATAAAAAATAGGAAAAACTGAAAGAACAGGACTGTTTATTGTAGTGGCTAATTTTTATTCAGTCACCTTCAAAACAATTTACCAATGTCTCGACCTGCGGAAATGTTTCTATACCCCAGTTGCACAAAGTGTAAGGGGGTATACTGGATTCAGCTTGACTGTCTGTCCGTCTATCCTTAGACTTATGGAACTCAATCCCTGAAAAACTCTTGGTTAGAATTAAATTATTATTCACAGAAATGATACGTTCCATGCCTTGATGTGCATGGTCCATGTTTCTGGTAACTAGGTCAAAGGTCACATTAACGGGCTTTTGATAGTAAATTATTTTGCACTCTATCTCCAAAACCCCTTATCACAAATTAATGATATTTCACAAAGTAATAAATATCATGCCTTGTTGGACTTGGTCAATGTTTTGGGTCACTACGTCAAGGGTATAGGTGTTTAAGATAATTAAATATTGTGCACTCTGATTTTCTTAACCCTCTGGTCAAAATAATGCTACACAGAAGAGATAAATAGCATGCCTACAGTCATTGTGCATAGTCCAATTATAAGCATCAAATGTGATATAATTAAGAAAACTGTGTCAGTATGGCGTTCAGAGATGGGTTTTTTGGGGGTATTCATTACCTTCAGTGATAGTTCTATTTTATTATGCTACCTTGAGGTGGGGGTGTGGGGCATTGTTATAGTTGCCGCTTTGACTATGGTGTGTTTATCCATTCTTTTCACAGTTATACAAAGTCTATGTAGCTGTATCCGGCTACCTTACCACTGCCTTCGTTTAAATGCCTTGAGATAAAATCCAAAGTTAAAAGTAATACTTGCCTTAATTCTAGTTTTAGCTAAATGGTAGAGCTGCTATGGGGCAGTAATTGCGTGTTTGCATCAATACAAGAGTCATGGGTTTGATCACTTTAATGCCAAATTAAGGAAGAAGTATCCTTATGGCAAGTTAGGCAGTTCATCTGTAACATGTGCAATGAGTAGGGGTGCGCGATAAGACCGGTATATTGCAATTTCCTTGAGATGCGATACATACCGGTATGGTTACACCCCGTACTGTGGTATTTTCAAGCAAGTGCAAAGCTGCAATATCTCTGTCATTTCTTAGCTGCGTGCTTTTTTTGTCACGTCAATGACAGACAGTAACTATTAACTGTCAGTATATAATTCAATTGTTAACAAATAGAATTTAATGACTTTGCTGAAGGAAGTGTGAATGCTACAAAGTAAATTTTATTTATGAAGTAATAAATGTGTCCCTGTATTTGTTGTTGAATAAAACACAGGAGTTCAAATGCGTAGTAATTTTTAAAAAATGAGTACATAGCACAAGTGATTTTTTTTTTGCATTTGAACGAATAACTATTTTATTTATGAAATAACATCCGTTCTAGCGGTGTTCATCGTTTAAAAAACAATGATTTGGAGCACTAATACACAGTAATTAGCCATTTTTAACAGCGCATTAGTATGACAGATAATTGTTTATAAGACTATTACAAAGCTGAGGAGGATGATATTTTGATTCTAACATGACCAGATATTACAAAAGGTTAATAAATGCAAAGCGTTTTCTATGCGAACACTCATTTAACGTCATGCGGTGCAATATGACGTAATGTTTACAGCATATAGGTTCCTGCATTGCTTATGATTTAATATAGCATAATTTTTCAATTCTTTGTACATAGAGACAAAACCATGAATCATTTTAGAATAAACGATGAAATGATGGCACATATTTATTATTACAATTTTTTCTTGCACGTCTATATTCAACTTGTAGCAGTACATCATTGTAACTTGAAAACACAAAATGCAATTGGGCAGGTTGTTTACATACGTCTTGCAAATACTTCCTTTTTGGCACCTTGCCGGCCTTTGATAAAAGTACTGTATTTTATCGTAAAATAATAAACAACCTTATTATGTTTATGCCACTTGTGTTAGTATAACTCATATTCTAACACGATTGGAAATTTCTCCTATATACACAAAGAAGGATTTGAGCGTGATAAAACTATTAAGTATATCACGCCAGGGGTCTGGAACTATTTTTGACTGCTGAAATTACCTCCCTTGTAATTTTCACACGACATCTACGAGTGTGCCTGTGCTAATACGCTTGGATTGGTATTGTTGTTAATGAATTCACGTGATGTAAAAAAATTGCAGTAAAATTTTCTACACTTCCGGTATCGCCAGCAATATCAGACACAACAAAAATAAGACGTATAGCGCTTTTTTGAGAAGTAAAAAGAACAGCCAAAATTTCACGAAATGCATGGAATGCACGGAAAACTACAACTTTCAAGACAGCGACTTCATGAAAATGCAGCAAATAGTACCCCATCGAACATGTTTTTGTTTAGATTAACGGTTTAGAATGGAAATATATTTTATTTTTAAGTGATATACCGGTTATTATATCACTGTGTGTTGGTAGATGGTTCGAAATTAATCACTCAGGCCTTCGTAATTAGATTACTACGCATTTACCCTCCCCGCAGTGATATACTTACCGGTATATCACTCAAAAGTGAAATCTATTTCCTAAATATATTACCACGGACCTATATACACATATATACACTATATGTGTATATAGGTCCGTGATATTACTATACGTTTTGCAATTTATCAGGATATGAAAAGTCTGACAAGAGCGATTCCTATAGTAGTTAGTCTCGAGAGCGATTAAGTTGTTAGCAAGAATATGGAAATTGTGTACATGCACAAATTCAAGAATCTATGTTAATTGAACCAGAAGCATGGCCATGAATATTCTCAACTGCCGATGTTATAGTTTTATTTTGATAACTGAAATCATATGATCGAGCAGGTTTAATTTAATTAAATGTATATCTACTGGTTATAGATTTTTCATAGTTACATAATAGGGACAGTGGAGGTGTTAAATTATTTCTATCTATCACAAGGCCTTCCCCTCGCTCTCCATCTTGTGGGATATGTACCCGCTTATTTTATGTTATGATGAAAACGCGGAAGTAATGATCTAACAGGCTGGTGGTAGTTATACTTTGTTTTTGAAAATAAGAAACAAAAAAAAAACAATCTTAATCTGACCACATTATAAACTTAACATCTATAATTATACTCGCGATTTTTAATAGTTTGTACGGATAGGCATAATTTTACAAAAAAATAAAATAGTGAAGAAAACACATGTGGCGCATGCGCCTTTGCTACCCCGGAAAAAACGGCGAAAAACGGAGGAACTCGCTTTTCACGCATGCGCATTTGATACCCCTGTAAAAAAAACGGGTAAAAACGGGAAAAAACGCAGGAACTCGCTGTTCACGCATGTGCAGTGCAACCAGCCGTTTTTTTTTCACGGGGAGGGCAGAAAAACGCGTTTTTTTAAACAGTGCGAGCCGAAAAACGCCCCGTTCGGTAAACGGGCGAAAAACGGGCGCTGCTTGCGTTTTCCTGCCGAAAAACGGAACAAAAACGTGAGCGCCACTGTAGCTTTAATCAGTGTCTTGAACGAAACACAAACGTATAAGCATACTTGTAAACTAAAAAGGAAACGGTTTAATAAATCATATGTGCACAATTTAGATTCTTCGATACGAAACTCTAAATATTTTTGGGGCGAAATAAAAAGATTGACTTGTCCGCCAAAATCTGAACATACAATTACACCACACGTTTGGTTTGAACACTTTAGCAAAGTATTTGCATCAAGTGATGTTGGCAATGCATCCGATGAGAGCAATAAAAAGTACGATGGCACTGTCACATACGATTATTTAGATTATATCGGCAGTATTTTTTCAATTCTCCTATAACAAATGGTTCGGATTTTTTGTTACCATTCATGAATAGATTATTTAATAGATTATTTTATAGTGGTGAATTTCCAGATTTATGGACTTTATCTTTTATTGTTCCTCTGCATAAAAAGGGAGTGTGAATGTACCGGATAACTATAGAGGAATGTTTATACTGGATACTCTTAGTAAAATATATATTTCTGTCATTACAAAACGGGTTACTGTTTTCACCGAGGCTTATAACAAAGTGGCTGAATCTCAAGCCGGTTTTCATGCTGGTTATTCATCAATAGATAATGCTTTTATTCTTAACGCGATGATTAACAAATACTTATCTAGGAAAAAAATGCCAATATAGTTGCCTTTGTAGATTTTCAGAAAGCTTTTGATTCTGTCAATCGGACTATTATGTATAATTTTCTAGAGAAACAGTGTTTGAAAGGAAAACTGTAAAGTTCTTTTCTAGCAATTTATAACACAGAAAAAGGTGTTGTTAAAACAAAGTACGGACATACAGACACATTCTGTTGTCCAATCGGTGTCCAATCGGATTACGTCAGTGATGTAGTTTGAACCCTATACTGTTTTCTTTCTTCATAAACGAGTTGAATGATTTAATTTGCAATAATGATTTTAGAGATTTTCAAACAAAAAAACAAAAATAATATCAAACAGGGAATGCCACGTACCAAAAACGCAGCCTCCCCAAAACGAGCCCCACAACACCCAGAAGTGCACAGAAGTGCCCACCACCAACACACACACACACACACACACACACACACACACACACACACACACACACACACACACACACACACACACACACACACACACACACACACACACACACACACACACACACACACAACACACACACACACACACAATCATGTACACACACACACACATACACTACCAACACACACTAGCATACAAAGCAAACACACGAGGACAAAACGAACAATTAAAGGAACACAGTGGGGCACCGCCTTGGAACGGTCAGTGGCAAAAACACCACTGGGGAGCTTAAACCGGTTTATGGTGCGCACCCAACCTCACTCTTACCCCCGCCATGTTCCAAAGTCACAGGACAGTGTAAATAAAAGTAATCCCGGCTAGGTGAATCTCTAACACACGCAATGGAAACAAAAGGCATGGTATGTAAAACACAAAAAAAGCTCGTGTATAAATATATAAAAAGCAAACCTTGAGAACCAAAAAACGTATGTACTCAATGCCTTTTTCTGATTGTACTGAAATATTTCTGCTAATGTTTGCGGACGATGTAGCACTTTTTGCTGATACGGTAGTTCGATAACAACGGCAACTTAAAGTTTTAGATAGTTTCTGTAGCAGATATAAACTATCGGTTAATGTAGCAAAGACTAAAATTGTAGTTTTCCAAAAAAGTGGCGCTGTATGAAAATGAAAATATTGTGAACACAATATTGAGGCTGTTAATTCATTTACCTATGTATGTGTACATTTTACAAATCGATTGTCTAAAATGTGTCAAAGCTAAAAAGGTTTTTAATCAACTTTTCAAATCATTTGCACATCTTCAAGAAATACCATATGAAATGTTTTTCAAAGTATTTTATACAAAAGTCATCCCTATAATGATATATGGCTCACCAATATTGAGATTAAATGAGACAAGGTGTTGTGAAAGTGTTCATATATATGGTTGTAAACGTTATCTGAATGTAAACACGGGATCATGTAACAATGCAGTATTGGGTGACTTGGGACGTTTTCCAATGTATATAAATGCATACAATCATTGCATTAAATATTGGTTACATTTATTAGAATTAGTACAAATTTGGAGAAACCAGTGTTGTAATAATGTCAAAGTGTCGTATTATAAAGACTTTAGATTATTACATGGAAAAGAGAACTGCGTATCTTGCATTGACATTGGTAAATTTAGAAAATGTATGGCAACTTTTAGATTTACGAGAGAGTTTATAAATAAGCCTAGAGCTTTCTACTCAATCCTTTATGCTGTTGTATATTAAGTATGTATAACATGTAATTTCTAAATAAAATATTGTTTAAACCAACTTTTAGATTTTCATCTCATAATATCATGATAGAACACGGACGATACTTTGGTAATATGTAAAGATGTTTTGTTTGTATTAACATATTTCAATGTATGTTACTACTATGTACATGTACATAAGTTGTGTATGGGCCGGTGGCCTACAGATCACAAATAAACTATCTTAATATTAAATTGGCATCAGAAAAGTCCTTACCAAATGCAAGTCTTTCAAAAAAGAATTGTATAACACCACAACAAGTATCTTATTATTCATTATTGGCAATGATAATACTTAGTGGTATAGTAACTAAGGTAACTTATAACAGCCTCACTGTGAGGCTTGTTCTTTTGTGACGTAATTGAATATCCGACTGTCACTCGGTAGGACTTGGCGCAAAATCCGTAAGGACCCAATGGGTTTTATTTCAGGCATTACCTTAACGGCAACGACGATAATTTGGTACAGCAGTGGAGCGGAAACAGGCTTGAAATTGTCATGATGTATATATCATGTCAGGCTCCTGACAATTTTTAGAAGTGTAGTGATTAAGGCCACTGCTAGTAGCCTCGCTGTTGGGATAGTTCTTTGGCGGCATGATTGAGGATCCGCCCGTCATTTGGTACGTCTGGGCGCAAATCGAAGTTGGACCCAAAAGGCTGTTCTCCCTATAATTACTTCATAAGGCATCCACTAATGCTGGCATCGCTTGTCTCTTTATGCTGCGCCTGTCAAGTGCACCCGGGGAGGAACCTTATGGTCGGCCGGAACTATAAACAATCTAAACGAAGAAGAAAAACTGCAAGGCTTTTAGATCATCGTTTCACATGTATACACAGGTCCATGTTTTCGATGTCCTGAAACTATTTCCTACCTAAAGCGCATTCTAGACCACATGCCTAGAATATTTAGTTGTTTTATATTCGGATACAGTATAATACCGTAGCGAACTGACCACACGGTTATTATAATAGACACTTTACAACTTTCCTTTAAATACCTTGAAAATAACAACGATTCTTATCTGAAATAGTAACATTTTCGGGGAAGAGCATATAGAGAGATTATTGCTTGATGTACAAAGTAAATCTATGTCATACTTAGGCGATGTGTTTCTTTTGAAATTTATCTTTTCAATCAGTTAATGGAAATACTTATCTAAATGTGTACGCCAAAGACAAACCTGTCATCAGTATTTTACAGTAGCCGAAATGTAACACTTGTCAGAAGTTGCGTATATCTTACGTATAACGTGCGTGTAACTAGCGTATTATGTTTTTGCGCTCACCGTATATTTTTTTCCAATCGTATATCGTGTATCATATCGTATCATTTGTCGTGCAACTTTAACAATATACTACAAACGATATTCGTAGAAAACAAAAATTAATATGACACCCTCTTTCTTCTACTCTCTTGCTGTACTACTTTTTTTCTGAAATATTAAGTCAGGGGCACCGTTCATTTTAGTTTCGGTCATAAAATCATAGCCCTTATCTCTCATATAGGCTTTTAGATTTGGTTTTCCCCCATGCCACTTATTGTGCTCTATAGAAAACGTTTCAATATGAATTTTATCCCATGGTAAGGTCTCAAGCACACCTAGCTCTGCCCCCTCTATGTCCAAGCTGAAATAGTCTACGTAACGTTGGTTCAACGCAAGCAAAGCTGAATACAATGGAACGCATTGCACTTGTTCATAGTGTCCTGTATCGTATTCTCTTTTGCTAGACGGTTTGACTAAATTTCCAGAGTATCCTGGTCCCCTTACAAAAAATACTTCCTGAAAATATACGTAAAATGTGGCATATATATTACAGAGAACATGCATATCGTAGTGTCAAATACTTCGTTATAATTTTTCACATATTCTCCGTACTAAACGTTGTATTTTAGAATGAACGCAGTTGTTTACTTTTTGAAGGATTATAAAACCCTGATAATTTTTAGGCTTCTTGACTACCAGGAAAACTAAAACTCCGCATATAACCACAATTGCACCGTTCAATTGAAGTTTCGTTATAGTTTATTCTGTAGCGTTAAGAAAATGTTTCAAACGACACTGTATCAAGACAATTTACGTAAGACGTACATGTTTGAACTGCAGCAAAGACTGTCTAAAAGATGTATGTACAGCTGTTTAAAATGATTTTTAAATACTAAACTTAATGTTTCAAAAAGCATCAGTTCAAACAATCTACATACGAAATGTAACATCCAAAGTATCCTTATTAGACGCTAACGTCATGGCTATAAATGAAGTTGTTTTTATACTTACTGAAGAGGGGTATGGTTTTATGCTTAGACAAGCATTCAGTGTATAGGCTTTCCTATTTTTCCTTCTTAATTTTTCAAACAAGGCAGGAATAGGTTCAATAAGTATACCAGTCCAGTTTCGAAATCGTTCGAGGAACAAACTGTTTGACAGCGTCTCTCCATCAAAAGCCCCGCATTCCACGAAAAACCCGTTCCGCTGGAATGAGAGTTTATATTTAGGCTTATATCATGAATCATTTGTTAGAATTTTCGAGTCTTTATTCATATAGTTCATATAGTTATTTTGCCAGATATGGTTATAACCAATATAAACATTTAAGTTTCTTAGGCAATTTTGAATATTGTTTTCCCTAATCTAAATTGATTAGGTTGTGCGCAACACATTTGTTTTTGATTTAATTAAACATTTCATTTTTATATACATCTACATGTCATAATGAAAATTAAAAACACAAAAAAATCTACTTTTTAAAACAATGATAAAAAAGTCAGTATTTCTCTCAATATCCATTTTATGGTCATTTTGCAAAGCTTAGCAGCTTGGATAAAATTTATCTGGACCCCCCTGCACTTCTTGTTTAGTCTGTTTTTAAAGGCGTTAATTGAGGGTGCGGTGATTACTTCTTCTGGGAATTTGTACCAGTTATAATACCACCCTCTGACTAAAGGTAGCCCGCCTTAGTTCAGTCCGTGACCTCACTTTTTTAGTTTGTGCGAATTGCTACGAAGGTGCTGGGATCTACTTGTGGGAGCGGGGAAGAGCCTATTTCTGTATATTCTAACATGACCCTGCATGATTTTATACGTTTCAACCATGTCCGCTCTGTGCCTCCTATATTCAAGACTTGGGATACCTAAACTTTTCATTCTCTTAGGGTAACTTAGATTTGACAGTCCTTTCACTATTCTGGTTGCTCTTCTCTGAACATTTTCTAGAGCTTTCTGTTCTTTTTTGAACCTAGGAGACCACACCGGTACAGCATACTCTAGATGAGGCTTAACAATTGCCTTATATAAAACCAAAAACATATCTTTGACATATAGTTAAAGGTTTTCATTATTAGCCCTAGATTTCTGTATGCTAATTTCACTTTTATATTTACGTGGTTATCAAAAGTAAGTTTGAGATCCAAATTAACACCTAAATCTTTTTCAGTTTGTACTTGTTGAATTTCTGACTGGTCTCCCTCTTTATTTTTCATGAACTATTTTTTTCCCCTGGATAATTACCAATTGTCATGAATTTGCACTTTTTTGTGTTGAAGGCAAGTTGCCATCTATTAGACTATTCTGTGGCTCTATCAATGTTTTCTTGCAACGACTTGATGTCTTTATTGTTATTAATGGTTTTGTAAAGCTTAGTGTCATCGGCGAAAAGGCTCACAGCACATGTCATAGCCTCAGGTATATAATTGATGTAGACCAGAAAAAGGACAGGTCTTAGTACACTACCCTGAGGTCCACCACTGACAACTGGGGGCCATTTAGATGTTTCTCCATTCACCATTACCCTTTGTTTGCGATAATATAAAAAATCTTCGATCCACTCATAAATGTGTCCCTGTATTCCATATCCCCATACCTTTTTTATTAAACGCTCGTGGGGAACATTGTCAAAAGCTGCCCTAAAGTCCAAATACACCACATCTACATGTTTACCCTCATCAGTAGTCTTTGACCAGTCTTCTTCACACTCGATACGCTGATATGTGCAAGAGTAACCTGTTCTGAATCCATGTTGTTTCTTAGATAACAAATTATTAGTTTCTAGATGGTACACTAAGGCATTTCTAACATTGTTTTCAAAAAGTCCACAACAGATTGGTGTTATACTAATTGGTCTGTAATTATCTGCCTTATTACGGTCACCAGTTTTGAATATTGCAGTTACATTAGCTTCTTTCCAGCAGATAGGTAATTTCCCTTCTTGTAGTGATTTATTGAAAATGAGATGGAGCGGTTTGGTAATTGCCTTTTGGCATTCCTTTAGTAACCTAGGGTGTATGTTGTCTGGTCCTGGAGATTTTGAGGGGTTAATGTTTTGTAAAATCTTCCCAAATAGTTCTTCAGTGATGTTGATATTTTTGATAGGGTCAACTGTTTGATTAAAATTAAAGATAGGTATTTCCTTCTCATCTTCGTTGGTAAATACGCTTACAAAGTGGCTGTTGAGGGTCTCTGCTATCTCATTATCCGTTGCTGTCATGCTTCCTTCATTTTTAATAATGTTGCACGTGGACACTGTTGTCTTGGTGTTGTTTCTAACAAACTTCCAGAATCCTTTACTATTTTCTTTAGAGTTTAATGCAACAGTTTCCTAATATTTATTTCTAGACCTTCTCAGTTCATAATTTGCTCTGTTCCTTGCTTCTTTGTATATACTTTAAGTTAAGTGGTTCTTGCAATTCTGATATTTATTCCAAAATTTTCTTTTGATGCAGATGGCATCCACAACTTGTCTATCTACAAATGGATTTCTCTGTCTCTGGAATTTCACGTTTCACTTATTGGTATAAATTGTTCGTTCAATTGAAGATAAGATCTAGTCTGGAAGGTTGTTGTTGATATATGTACCTAGTCGGTTGTCTAACATGAATAGGTCTTGGATTCCTTCAACAAATGTAGCCCTAATGTGAAAGGAAAGTTCATCAGGAAAGTTGAAATCACCAACAGTTAAGAGACGGGAATAACTAATACTATGTACACTATTAAGAAAATCCAACATTAATTGAACATTTAGTACAGCACTATTCGGGCTTCTATATATACATCCAATTAATAATTTATCTTTTTTTCTTAAATTTATCTCACACCACACCGATTCCTTGAACTCCGAATGAAAATCAACTTTACATGCTTTGAGGTCCTTCCTTATGTATAACGCCAATCCTCTGCCTTGTTCTTGTCCGCTAAGTGAATGTCATGATTATCTATAGAGTACATTTCTATGATAATTCCTATATCCCTATTCTTTGGAAATATCTGTCACCGCAATTATGTGAGGATCATGGCTTTCTACAACCGCTCGGAGTTCTAATATTTTGACTGCACATCAGCATTGGTATAGATAACCTTTAGCTTATCCACATTATAAAAACAAGAATAACTATTAAAACTATGTTTATTCCCATCATTTAAAACATTAACTTTATTTAAGACGTTCCCCGTATATACCGGGTTAAAAAACAAATTGTTCACGTCGCATATCAGGAGATCTTGGATCCCTTGCCCCTGCTGTCGATGATTATGGCCAAGATTCTGCCCCATATAGAATTGTCTGTTCAGTTTCGTTCAGGTAGCCCAAGTTGGTTTCTTGACTGAGTATTGTTCCATCTACTTCAATTGGCTGGTTTATACCTTCTATATCTTGTTGGTGTGCTTTATCTGAACGTGTAGCTGTTTTTTTTTCTTTCTTTTGCCTTTCCTTTCATCCCTTTGTTCCATTGTCATGTCCTTTATAATGATGATATTTTTGACTTTATCTTCGACACAGTCCTTAATCTTCTGTGCGTTTTCCAACAGTTGTTTTCTTTGTTTTTTTTTCCTTTAAAATAATTTTGAGAGGTATTGGATTTGATTCTATGTCTGTTCGTTTTTTGCCTAATCTATAAAAGGTTTCTATTAGTAGATTTGGAATATCAATGTTTTTCGGCAATTTTGTTAATGTTGTTTTCATCGAAGCTTTTGTTTAATAACCCTTGTGCATTGGTACCTTCAATCAGGTTAAAAACGACAATGTTAATTTCTCTTCTTCTTCTATCTTTCAGTTCTTTGCATCTGATATCCACTAATTCTTTCAGGTCTTCCTTGACATCGTCTGTTACTTCTTCTTTTACCTTTTCTATTCTTGTTTTGATTTGATTTTCAGTTTTCAGTTCTAAATTTTGCATGCCTTTCTCCAAAGATGTTAGCTTCAATTCTTGTTTTTCATTTAGTTGTTGTAAAGTTTCGTTGGTTTGGGTTAAAGTTGGGATAGTTGTTTTACAGCTTTTGCAGTGCCACTTGTAATCTTCGAGTTCTTCACTTAATACAAGATTAAATGCCTGTGCAGATAAGCCAGTACAAGTTCTACAGAAGCAGAGTCTACAGCCATTACATCTTTCTTTCTCCCCTTCTTTTACACTCACATAACATCTACTGCATTTATTTCAATCCTCAGGTGGACTCTCTTCCAAATTTCTTTTCCAATCGATATCTCGAATGTTTTGTCGTCCCAGCACAGGGCGCTTTCGAGTACTTGTGAATACATTTCTAGCCATGAAATGAACAACTATTTTATAATATAAGTTGTACATGTAGAACCTTGTATGTAAAGTTTTGAATGCATTGAAATTTATTTAACTTGACTTAATACAACTTCATACACTTGTACCATAAGTTGTATCACCATGTATATATAGTCTTCAATAAACGGAATTTGTTTACCTATGACAATTTGGCGTTCAATACAACATCACTTCCAATCAGTGTTCCTTAATAATTGTATTTGGCTCTCATAAACCTATCCATATAGTGGGTATTCCCAATTATTATTTGCTTTCTCCCTAAGATCACTGCACTATTGGATATTGTTGTTCTTTTTTCTTTTTCTTTGTATTTGATGGCATGTCAGTCCCTACAACATCAGACCTTTATGAATGCTGATTTGCTATTACCCTCCTAAGCCATTTTACTTAGCTATTATGCTGTCAGGGTGTACCCCATCTACTTGAATTTTTGGGTCAAGCCTAGTTCTACTCCCCAACCGTGAGCCTCTTCTCCTATCCCGTCTAGTCTTTACAAAATCCTGATAAATCCTGATAAAATTGTGGGGACTTATAGCCCAATTGTTGGTTTATTTCGTCTACCAAGTCATTAACTATTGTAATTTGGTTATGCAAGGGACCATCATCTATAGTTTGCCAACCAGTGAAGTTTCTAGTTCTGTTCCAAATTCGCGTGAAGATTGGATTTTCGAGTATACCTATATCTATGTGATTTTTTTCTGAATTGAAACTAGTTTTAGAAGTTCAGGTTTTATAGTGGAAATGAGATATTCTGTATTGTTGAAGCGAGGATAAATTGCCTTCTTTTTTTATAATGTCACAAGTAAGAAACCAGGCTAGAACTAGTACTTTGTCTGTGTCTGATACTTAGTCCTGGTTGGACTTCAGACTCAGTTTCAGGTTTCAAGTAATTGCCTTTACTATCGGTAATTTTATTGTATTGGAGGTCGGCATCATTAACTGTGACCGTATCAAGGTATTTATTTGCTTTTTTCTGTGCAGTTTCGCCAATTAATTGATTGTAATGGACAAACTCACCCGTACATGAATTTCGACAGAACTAAGCCCTTCCCCTACAATTTAGGTCTACACGATGCCAACAGGTATGACGGCAGGGCAGTCCCTACAACATCAAAGTTGGACCTTATAGATAGTACTGCAGTAAGCAGTTGTACAGGACTACATGGTTATATATATAGTAGTGATTTCTAAACTTAAATAGGCAAATAAGAAACAAACACTAGGCTACCCCGCCAGAGGGCTACCAATATCGGAAACAAAACCTTAGTAGCACCCTGCTAGGACTAACGTTAGATTTACATAGCGGAAGGGTAGTGTGTTTAAAACGTTAGAATACTGTACTTGTGCACCAAGTGATATTAAGGCATATAATTGCGTCCGTAAGCAATTGTCACAGTGTATGTAATGTTACACAATAATTTGAGACTCTTGAAGGATAAAATATCACTTTAAATTGAAAAAATAAATAATTAGTTTACAGATAAGAACACTGGTTCACTACAACGAAATATAAGCTTCGGATTTTCATTTACAATAGACAAAAATGATGCGAAGCTCTGAATTTAGCAGTAAAGAGCTGGATGTTTTTGTGCAGTCGCATTTGCATTTAAACACACCTGTCTTTTAAAGCTCAAACTGCAGCAGTTGCAAATTAAGAAAGCATCTTTGAATTTTTTTGAAGGAAATTGAACGGGACCCAGCAATCATTTCTATAACAAGTACTTGTCAGACTTTCAGAAAGCAGTCAGAAAAATATAAGTAAGTAATTGATGTAAAGTAATTACGAATAAACTTAGTAAAGATTGATTTTCTACAAAACAGCACTTCAGTGTCATGTAAAATAAAACCACAATCTAATTCTACAACCGATGTCAAAGAAATTAGCTAAAACGAAACAAAGAAATGGATCAATGTAACATATGGTGAACTGATGGCATAGTCAAAGTGTTGTTCAGTCTAAGTATCAATATATACAGGTTTAGCACATTTATGACACTTCAAGTTCAAGCAATTCACACCTGGTAGTCAATACCAGGGACATTAGAACGGACAGAAAATATCAATCACTCACACACAGCTGCAAAGAAGACTCAAATGTTCATATTGAATCAGTCACAAATACACTATGGAATCAGCATGTATATTAACTTTACATGCATTCGTGAGTCTTTTTCAATTGGATTGGTAAACATTAGGGAATCTTTGAATATTCTCAACATATCTTTATCAAACATATATTAAAATTTTGGTACATGTATTTGGAAATACAGGGTGTTTTGTATAATGAAGAGAGTTAGATGTACGGAAAGTGAGTTATACAGTAAAGAGCTTTAGAGGCGGAGAGAAAATAGGTTATTTGTTTAAGAACAGAATCATTGAACTTACGGGTACAACTATAACTCTTGTTTCAGATTGTAGTTAATGTTTGCTAAAATGATTACATGCTTAGACTTTGCACATTTATGGAAATTTAAAGATCCCTCATAAATACTTATATCATGGAATGATTCCTTATTATTTTTTTATCGAAAACCATTCACTTACCTTATTGTTTAGCAAATTGTCCACAAACTGAGTCTGACCTGGTGATGGATTTTGCCTTTTCGGTATGGAAAGGTTGTATGGAACTGTAGCAGGAGGTTGTATATAATAGTCTCTCAAAAGTTTGATCAGTTTTACGTCTTCTGGTGCAACTTTAGCTTTGGTCAGATCAGACATAAGTACCTTGTAATCCTCAGATCGTTGTATGGCGTAGTTAACTTCGCTGTCTGAATCATAATTTGGTTGATGAAAACATGTTAGCACTGTAGCGATAACAATTGTTGTCATAAGAATTAAAAACAGACTGCTACAATTGAGTGTATTATGTTTCCCTTTTCTACACATTTTCTTTTGCCAAGTGTGTTTGTAGCAAATTATTTTTCATTCACGTTAACTTTTCAGTTTGAAACATTCAATGTACAATTTTTACAGTCCTGTTAATCCTATTTTCAGTTCAAACTGCACAAAAATTGGTATTGCCTGAGATAAAATCCTGTTATTAAAAACGTAATACCAATTTATCTATCATTTTTTTCAAAAAGCATGCTGTTTAACAATGAACGTATATATCGAATTTATCCTGAAGTTTAAATTAGTGAAATATAGTACCGCCAGCGTTTTACTTCTGCGAGATCTTGATAACCGATTCACGATACACGCACCGTGAACGGTTCTCGTTTCCCGTTTGATTAAATTAATGAAGCCAATCAGGGTGACTCTAAACGTGAAACGGGATTCGGAAAATGTGCAGCCAATCAAAAATGCTCGATGGACCAGTTTATGCTGCGGGTATTGTGCGGGCCTAATAAAACTATCACCAGATCATGTATTTGTAGCATATGGAAAGTGTTTGGACCAGTGAATTACGATGTTTAAATGTTTTTATTTTAAGTCATGAATAGTTATGATATTAGTTTTAATTTAGTTATGATATTAGTTATAGCACTAAAGCTTATATATTGAGTCCTTCCGTTGAACAAAATGTGGTCACTGATCACATCAGTGAAGTTTCTAATTTGAAAGTTCGTATAGATGATCAACATATTAAACTTCCTACTATGTACTGGATTCCTAAATTACATAAACAACCATATAAAGCTCGTTTCATCGCTAATTCAAGCTCTTGTACCACTACAAATATTTCAAAACTATTAACATCTTGCCTAACTGCTATAAAAGCCCACGTGAAAAGATATTGTGATAAAGTATACGAAAACTCTGGTAAACATTTATTTTGGTCGATCAAAAATTCTGGCGAAATCCTGGATAAGTTTAAAGTTAATAATTACAAAGTAAACACCAACATATGAAAACTGTAGGAAAACAGTCAACCCTTGCAGTGTGAAAAATGATGTTTTTTTGTGATGATCCCTCAACCTGTAAAGAGTTAAGAAGTTGGAAATTCTGAATTGAAGATTTTACACTTCAGGAAGGATGTTTTATTTCAGTAGCAATTATTTGTAAAAGTAGAGAGATTCAAGAAGACATAAATAGAGCAAAACACCCAAGATGAAACAAACAAAAATGCTGGAGTAGAAATGTATGATGACAGTAATAATGGGGAAATGCACTACACCTACAAAAAGCGACTTAGCATCATTTTTGAACTCGTAGATATAATGCAAGGTTTTGTGTTGATTTGGTGATTCAGTATTATTGCTGATAATTGCTGGAATAATTAACTTCGAGAAATGGAGTAATAACTTTGGGTAACCCGATCAGTTTGTCACATGCAGTCAAACTTATGAACAACGGCGGCTCAATGGAAACCACAAAATTGGCTGTTGTTAACAGGTGACTTTTGTTCGGAGATGTAGACAGTTGATATAGTTTCATCTTACTAAACATTGTTTATCAAATCAAGTTTTATTATCAATTAATTGCCAGATAAACTGCGTGTTTTTCAGTTTAATTGTAATAAATCTAACAATTCACTTAAAGCTGCTCGCTCTAAGATTTTGGTAAAATAATAAATTTCTTCAAACTGTATGTAAATAATGTATTTTTGAACATTATGGTGTTATAAAAAGACTCCAGTATAAATTCATGTCACGTACATCTCTAAATTTTGAAAAATACACTACCATTATAGTGTAGCGGTGCCGTGTAACCAACCTTTTCAATCGATTTCTGCAAATTCCTTCCTATATCTTTGCTTATTTTTTTATTCTAGGCTTTAGTTTTATACTGATGAATAAAAATGTCAACTTTTTTTTAAAATACCTTTTTTAACGGTAACTGAGAGCAAGCAGCTTTAACGTGAATGCATTAATAAGCTGAAATAAACAATTATTTAGTTGCACAATGTAAAATGCAACTCCAAATTGTGAAGATATTCTACATCAAATTAACAATCAAGCAATTGAAAGAGCCGATTTTCAGTAATTACGGGACAGTTTCATCTGATTAATTGCATGTGTTTGCTTCATATGTGAAGGTGACAATTACATGTTAGAACCTCTTCTAATTATCAAAAGCATCTTAATTTATTGCGCCCGTCTTTTGAGATGCAAACAACTTTACAAGAAACAAAAGCCAGCTGTTAAAATTTTAGTTGGCGTTCGCATCACAGTCCCGATTACGAGATGCTTTTTCACTGGCCACTGACCGCGGACGGCAGGTGACTGTTGTTCCCAGTCTTTTAAAGAGCAAATTTGGTTGGGGGATATTCTGACTGGTTGTTGTCAGCAGGTGACCTCTAGTTTGCACAAGTTTGACTGTATTGTCAAATTAGAATATTGATTAGATACTAATTTTTAATGAAGACAACAGAAAAAGTGGAAAATTTAAGGCAGTTGTATGTAGATTTAAATTTTTATCGAGCCCGCCTGCAGTGAGCCTGATATAGTTGTAACTTTTTGTGGTTCGGTGTATGTGCTTGCGTCTGTCCGTCCAATTTTGTCCGGACCATATCTTTTTCATGCATGAAGGGATTTTGATGTTACGTGGCACAAATGTTCACCATCATCAGACGAAGTGTCTTGCGCAAGAACCAGGTCCCTAGGTCTAAGGTGAAGGTCACACTTGGAGGTTAAAGGTCAAATTCAAGAATGACTGTTCGGAGCATATCTTTTTCATGCTTGGAGGGATTTAATTTAACTTGGCACAAATGTTCACCATCATCAGACGGAGTGTCATGCGCAAATACCATGTCCCTAAGTCTAAGGTCAAGGTCACACTTAGAGGTTAAAGTTCAAAGTCAAGAATATCTTAAGTTGCCTAGAGCATTTCTTCTTCATGCATGGAGGGATTTTGATGTAAATGTTCACCACCATGGACTACCCTTGTTTTTAGAATTACTTCCCTTTGTTGTTACTATAAATAGCTTATATTGTAACTTTTTTATTACTGCCCAAACATTTTATTTATTGGTAAACACTGAGAAAAGTTGAGCTTGCTGTGTTATGGACAGCTCTTGTGATGTATTAAAATAAGTTATTCTAACTTTATTTATTATATTTATACAATTATAGCTTGATGTTACTTTATCATTATACCCCCGAAACGAAGGTTTAGGGGGGTATATAGGAGTCACCCGGTGGTTGGTCGGTCGGGTGGGCAGGCGGTCTGTTGCATTTTCCTTGTCCAGAGCATAACTTGAAAACTACTAGTTGGAATTGAATACAACTTCATACAATGGTCAAGCACATTGAGAGGAAGTGCAGTGTACAAGAACCATAACTCTATCTTGACTAATTACAGAGATATTGCCCTTTGTTACTTTTCCTTGTCCGGAGCATAACTTGAAAACTACGGGTTGGAATTCAATACAACTTCATACAATGGTCAAACACAGTGAGAGGAAGTGCAGTGCACAAGAACCATTAGTCTATCTTGACTACAGAGTTATTGCCCTTTGATTTTTTCCTTGTTTGGAGCATTGCTTGAAAACTACTGGTTGGAATTCAATATAACTTCATACAATGGTCAAGTACATTGAGAGGAAGTGCAGTGCACAAGAACCATTTCTCTATCTGTACTCATTTAAGAGTTATTGCCCTTTGTCACTTTTCCTTGTTTGGAGCATAACTTGAAAACTACAGGTTTGAATTCAGTACAACTTCATAAAGTGGTCCAGCACAATGATAGGAAGTGCAGTGTGCAAGAACCATTACTCTATCCTGACAAATTACAGAATTATTGCCAAGAACAATATCTCTATTTTAGTTTTTTTTGCAAGGTATTCTGTTACTACAAATTTCCTCAGGTTATAAACAGTCTTCTTTCGGGGGTATTAATAACATTTAGTGATAGGTCTAGTTTTTATGGGTATGGTCCAGATATAATGATAGTCCTGGCGCTACAGATATTACTGGTTCTTTTACAACAGAACATGCAGCCCCGGGTTAACGTCTTCATCCGCAAGATAACTAATAGTGTTAATGTCAGTGATGGAGCCGGAGATCAATCTGGTGAATTGTGGCTTACTAGTCCAGTGTATTATATGATTGAATTATGGATCCAAATATAAAGATCAGTTAAAAGAAGTGTGATTTTACATTGAACATGAATATGAAGCTTGGTTTTACAGTGTGATGTCAATGATCAGTACAATTACCAGGGTAAGTGATACATACACCTGGAAAACATTAATACCATCATACCTTGAAATTAACTGATTTTGTTACAAGAGAAGAGTAGGTAAATGTGTTGATAAGAATTATAAGCCTACAACAAATGCAATACTGTACTGATTCTTTTACTGAAATATTTTGGTGGTGCAGTGGTTTATGCTCTGGAATACCAATCTGGAAGTCCCTGGTTTGAATACCATCCAGGGCACTAGAAGTTTCAGTGTTTTATACCACATAGAGATGAACTGGTATGAAACAGAAAGTCTCGCATGTATTGGTATAATACATTGGACACACAAAAAACCAAAGGGACTATTTGTAAAAGAGCTAGGATCTAGTACCTAGATTCCCTGTCATTTGCATCTGTCTTTTAAACCTGAATCTGAGGGAAGTGTTTGAAGTTCATGTACACCCAGGACAGGGTTCATATAGTAATGTACAGACTCTGCCCAGGGAAAATCCTAGGGTTGACCGGTGACTATAAAACAAACCAAATGAAGTTTAACTTTATCGCTTTTTATTTATTTCCAAAATTACATTCTAACACAAGCGGCTGCTTTTCCTATATAAACAAATAGGGAAAAGCCAAATTTTAATTAACGATAAAAATTCAGCATGTTTTTCCAAGGACAATGTGCGGTAAATGACATGACATATGTAAACAAGTGCGTCCAATCGTATTTCGCGTTTCATGGATACAATGAAGTTATACTACACGTTAAATAAAGTTTGGGATAGTTTTCAAAGAAAGTCGTTTGGATGCGAAACATACTACCCAACCAAAGTCCTGACTATATTTTATTCAACTATAAAATACAGGGAGATATTTATTATTTCTTAATTAAAGTGAAGAATAATTTAGAACTATAAGCAACTTGCTATCGTTACTTTTAGGCCCATTAATGGCCATGAGAGGTACCAGCTTATTGCAGAAATACTTTGCATGATTCTGGTCATTCACTTGATTTCAAATTTATTTGGCATATAAGTGATTACTGGCTGAAGTTATTTAGCTAAGTGTGACACAATATTATTGTTTATACTTTAGTTAAATCAGGAATGTTATATACTGGATCCCTTGTTACAGGAATTATTTGCAGTGAGTTAAAGCTAAAGCTAAATGAGTAAGTGACTAATGCATGAGGCAATAAAGTGATTACTGGCTGAAGTTATTTAGCTAAGTCTGACACAATATTATTGTTTATACTTTAGTTTTTATCATTCTTTATTACATCATAATCATAATGAATAATTTCCGCCCATCACCAGTACAGCTCATCAACCCCTTTTCTTAGGCCTAGCGTAACTGGTCATGATAGTATCTATTTAATTGTAACATTTTAATTTATTTAAGATTTTGATGATACTTCAAGTGTGTAAAACCAAAAATGTAGATATGAAGTGTAAACTGACTTAAAAATTAAACATTTCCGAAATTTGGAAATTTAAACATTTTTTTATTAAATCAAATGTACTATAGTGTGACCAGTCATTTTCTTAGTTGGAACATTTCCGAAACGATGGTCACTATTTCTACCGAATTTACTGGACGGTAAAGCCTTGAGAATAATGTGTACGAATGGTGAAAGCTTTACTGTTTATGCCCTAAAATGGCGAAGAATGTCGTTTTCTCGTTTCACGCGGCGCATGCGAAAATGTAAATTCACGTTTCACGGTACGCATGCGCAGAAGGGAATTCTCGTTTAACGGTTACACGGTTAACGATTACCGCATGGTAAACGAACGAAAAACGGTTATTTTCCCGAAAACGCGGATGTTAAACGCAGGCGGTACTGTAACAGTATCTTTACGAGGGTTGACATTTGTACTGGTACCCGAAAAAGCCATGTGATATTTATTTTATTATTGCGAAGAAATTTCTATGATGATCGTTTCTATAAAAATATTAAAGCCAATAAAATATTTTAAATTAGTTTTCTTTTCCAAAAAGCTAAGTGTATTTATATTGGTAAAATGTCATGATCAATACAGTCATTTGATAGCGAAAAAAGGCACAACAATCACGTGAGTTTTTAGTCTTGGCAATGATTACATTTCGCCTTGCACTTGGAGTGCGTGGAGATCATGATTTACGTTTATTTTTTATCCGTTTTTTACAGTTATGCACGAATTTCGTTAAAAACTGGGGTGTGTAAAAGTGAAACAGTACAAACTGTTACACAGCTACCTGTCACTTATTATACTGACAAATAACAGTAAAACTATCAACGGTTTGTCTATGGGAATTTAACATAAGCAAACGGAGTGAGGTATAATAATATAAATTCTCTCTGTGTGGAAACTGATATATCAAAAAAGAGGTATTTTGCGTGTTAAATACTATTCTTTGCTGGAAGAGCAATACTCGATGCATTGGAAATGTCTTAAAACAGTAAAAATGAAAACTTTTGAAATCTTTCTACAGAAAAAAGAAGTAAACAATCTCTACAAAGATATGTAACATAACGAAAAAGAGTATTATCATTGATACAAAATTGATATAAATAAGCAATAGCGTATAAAATGCTCAAAATCATTTTCTCGAGAAGTTATTCACCTCGTACTTAAAAGGAAATATTAATATTGTATTTTCAAGGTTAATGAGATTTTTTCGATAAAATTATACTTTAACAAGAAATAATAATTATAATTATTATTTGATTCATCGTCTTGGTTTGATTGACAGCGCCAATGAACACATAAAAAATATGTTCTACGTGAATTTGGTTAAAATGTTTCGTAGTTCTTAAATTAACTCCACTGAGATTTCATACTAAGCGTAAAATGAAAATTTTGAAATGCTTGCAAAATTAGCATTTTTAGGTTTAAAGGAGTAATTATGCAAACCATATAGAATTGGCAGGTCGGATGGAAACATACTCGATCTTTGGTGTGATGTAAATGAAGGAGTATTTTCACCAAATTCTAGTAAGGCCTTTCCTTCCTTCCTTCCAAATTGAAATTTATAGATAAATAAGCATCAAAAATGTTTTGAAAATATGAAAAAATGAGTTTGACGAAAATAGAAAAATAATGTAACAAACATTTGGCCAAGACAGGATTCGAACCCACACGGGAAGTCTGAGATGGATTGCAGCGTCTAAGACCGCTCGGCCATCACGGCAAACGCATATAGGTAAACCTACCCGACTTTTTCAGAAAACATCACTTTAGTCTCACGTGAATAACGCATAATTATCGTAAATCATACATTTGATCAGTAATAATAATAATAATAATAATAATAATAATAATGATAATAATTTTATAATATTATGACCGGGGAGTCACTTTTCTATATAAATTAATGACCGAGGGTCATTATTCCATCATTCATTATTCAACTTTACGAAGTTACAACGGAAGGAAATGCCTTAAAGGGACTATCTCACCGAAGCTTGGCAAAATTCAAAAATAATTAGTGAGCAATTCAATAGAGTAAATACAGTAAATACAGTCACATTTATGTGATTTACGAATTTCCTTATCAGTTGCAACATTCTTTACATGTTTACATTTCAGGAAACATTGTCGTAATAACATAATATTTGACAAAATGGGTGGAAGCTGACGGGATTCCAGACAAGTCATCTGAAACGGTACTATCAGTATTCACGAAGTTTGTCACGACACACGGTTGCCTCAGCGTTTTAATAACGGATCAGGGCAGAGAATTCTGCAACGACTTGAATGACAAATTTTGCAAGCCATTTGGGATAGAACATACAATTGCATCAGCATATCATCCCCAAACAGGAGGTCATACTGAAAGATTTAACAGGACTTTGTGTGACATGCTTGTGCACAGTGTAGATACGTCGCAGAAGGATTGGGACATTAAGTTACCTTACGTACTGTTTGCTTATAGAACGTCTAAACATGAGTCGACAAAGCAAACACCATTCAAGCTTGTGTTTGGAAGGCATGCACGCTTACCAAATACTTAGAAATAGACATAGCAATACAATCGGATGATAACCAAGACTGTGAAAAGCCACTAAAGGAAAGAATAGACTCGTTCATTAAATTTTGGTGCAACAGAAAAGAAGCTTCGTCCAACATAAAAACGGCACAATCGAAGCAGAAGAAATATTACGACTCTTCACTACCTACAGACGATACAGGAGGTTTTGAAGTCGGCGACCAAGTCCTTGTTCACAACACCAGAAAATTAACGAGAAAAGGAGGGAAACTGGGTCTTAAATTGAAAGGACCATTTAAAATAACAAAAGTAACTGGAAAGGGCACTAACTTCCTCGAAGGAATGAAAACCAGTGTAAGTGGGAACAGACTGACTAACTATATATAGAGAAAGGACGATGCTGCTTGTGAAAGTCCTACAAATAACCACGCAGAAAATAGGGCAACTAAAAGTCAGTCAAATAACAATACAGAAAAGCGAGCTCCTGAAAGCCCTACAAATGATCACAGTCCAATACACAAAGAAACAGAAAACGAAGCAGACAACAAAGCATTTGAAAGTCCTCCAAAAACTAACGATCGATCTGACTATAATCTCCCTCTAAAAAAGAGAAGAGTATCGCGAGAAGATCTTACAACCGAATCTACCGATTCTACCGAATATATCTATCAAGAACCCGAACCATTTCAATTCAAACCATCTAATCACGAATGGCAGGAACAGATCTCGAGTGTATTAAGTCGACAGTCAAAAACACGTATGCATCCGGTCCAGACAAATATATACGAAGAGACGCCAAACCAACAAGAACTGTAAACATGCGTGGGGATGGCAATCAGTTATGTAGTTTTCGGCGTATAAACTCATCATAGCTTGATAAGGCAAGCGATTGTAGATTTCATGATAGAAAACGAAAATCTAATGAAAGGCATCACGCGTGATCCAGTTCCTTGATATCTAGACACGTCAATGATGGCCTCCGAACAAAATTTGGTGAGAGATTTGGTCTACGGAAATGATTCAAACCACTTGTCACTTACAGTGATTTTGCTTAAATATTTGGTTGGAGTTGCCGAGTGGTTAAGGTCGTTGACTCCTAATCCAGCGGCCCGGGTTCGATTCCCAGGCGGGGAAGCTGGAAATTGTGAAACACATGTTTCCCACTCAACTAGAGGAGTTCTGGTAAGCAACCCAGCGTTAATGGATTGAAATCCAGGCATCCTCGCCGCCTGAAAACTAGCCAATTCTGGCTATCTAAAAGAGGGCGTTAAACTGATTATGAAGAATATGAATATGAACACTGTACACTGTAGTGTAGGCATTCTGGAACTTATAGTAACGGTGATTTTGTCCGAAATTTTAGAAGAAACATCATTTTGTTATTGCATCATACATGTTGCACTAATTTCGTAATAGCATGGGCTCGCGGGCTCATTACGAAAAAATGCTATTGACGGTAAAATAGTTCATTTTCTGGAGTGCAAGATTATAAAAAAGGCAATTCATACGTGGAAAAACACACTGTTTTATGCCACCCCTGAAAGTGATGTCAAATACCCTTAACCTTCTTTATGTCACCTATATGTCACTCATATATACCTCCAAAAATAGGCGAGACGGGTGTGGGGTAGTCCAGTGGTTGTATTACCTGTGACGCTCCTCGTCGTTAGAAATTATTCAAATTTCAGTATAGACATCCTTCTTTGGATTTGGGGTATTTGTGTCACTTTTCAGGCGTTTTTAAGTAGAAAAAGTAAACAATTATATCATATAAGGCATAAAATATGCAAATCGGTTGTGGGGAAGTTTCGTGTTTTATGACCTGTGACGCCCATGACAATAAGATGTTGTTCGAATTTAAGGGCCATAACTCCCGAACAGGTGGAGCAAATCCATTTTTTTCTTTCTGCACAACTAGGCATCGGTAGTAGTAATCCCTGAAAGTTTGAATCAATTCCGTCCAATAATGAATGAAGAGTTGCGGTCACAAAAAAATGTTGCACGTACACACGCACGGACGCACGCATGGACGGGTGCCATTACCATATTCTCCTCCGATGCCTATCGGTTGGGATAATTATGTTGTAAGTGTACCTTACATGGGTAAGGGTTAGGGGGTCGTTACTCTATATGGGGTCACAATTCTATGTGAGGGTCATTTTTCTACGTGTGGGGGAGTCATAATATTATGACCGGGGAGTCACTATTCTATATAATATATTGACCGGGGGGGGGGGGGGGTCATTATTCTATGGGGGTCAGTTTACAACGTTACACCGGCGCCGTGGTCGGAAGGTTAACGCTCTTGACTATCAAACCGGATGTCCTATGTTCGAATCCCTATCGGGCAATGACAATTTCAGTAAAGTTTTTCATTGTTTCCAATCTGTCACCCAGAGGCAGTGTCACGTGTTTCGGTGCTGTACAATGTACACGTAAAAGAACCAACGGGTTTCCCTTGTATATTCATCTGTCTCTTCAACCTGCGCCAGTCCAAAGTTTTGGCAAGTTCACAAGGGTAGAAATTCCAGGGACTCTAAACAATCTAAACGAAGAATTAATAATGAAAAATATATATACTGAATGTATACTACTACATTAAAGTCGAATATTATAATTTATTGTTTACTCGAGGATACCAAATAACAGTGATCATTATCTTTTGCTATTATTTTGATATGTATAGCAACCTACAGCATAGCTCGACATTACATGGAGCGACCGAGTGGTTTGATACACACCCGAGCTCGGTAAGCGAAAGTGCTCCTAGTGTTTATCACCTCTCGTGTCAAAATGTCTTCAAATGCATAGGACTTCTCCAATTGGGAGCTTTTACGCGTGGCATCATTACCGATTGGGAAAGTGCTCTTCTTACGACAGTCAACAGTCATTGAGCTTTAGATGTTATAAGCAACATAAAAGAGTTGCAAAAATTAACCATTTTTCCAATTAGGAATGGTTCGAATATCGACCTCTGCAAAATAGCATAAAAAGAAGACTGAGATATCCTTTGACCCAAACCCCCCTATTTACATTTTTTATTCAAACGACATCATCAGTGAAAACTATTAAAACTTGAGTAGGATGTTCCTCAGATATTATTCTTATACCAAGCATCTTGAAATAATTCAACTCATTGCAGAACTATTGTTGCAGCGACAAAACAATGAGAACCCACGGTAAATTGATGTGTTGCATTCCCTTGATAATTTAAGTAATGTCCTTTGGTTTGCATGTATTTGTTTGACGAAGATGGCAATGCCTAACAATGCAAGGTTTCATTGGAATCAGCCCTTTCATATTGCCTTCTACCCCACAAATCATTGTCTCCGCCGGTGATAACAACCAGACTAAAAATAAGATGCACAAACTAACATTTTCAGTGGATGCTTCATCACTGTTCAGTTTGAACAATTTTCCAAAGTAAGATAGTATAGTATTTTGTTTGCGAATTTAAAAGTATCAATGAATATATGGAGTTTATGTTCAGAAATCTCATTTAAAATATCATACATGAAAAATCATTCAATTAATATACATGCGTATCATTGTCGGTTTTGTGTTCTATAATGATACTCATGCAACTTGCTAACAAGCTTAAAAAGGACTAATTTTAGCATCAGTCGTAAATCCCCGTCTGAAATTGCACGTCGTAGGCTGTGGTAGACATACATTAAGTTTGTATCTGCAAAAAAGAAGTGCACACGAGATAAGGTTAAGATGGTACATCCAGACTAATTTTTCGAAATGGCGAAACTGTAGTTGACTTTTTCTTGATTTTTCTAAAGTGATATGTAATCCCAGTACTGACTGTAGCCGTATCACCGACCAAATTCATAAGTATAGAGACGTGTACCAGTTAGAGGTATTTGGTTGCGCTCATAAAATGTAAACCAGGAGGTAGGTCGTCGAACCGGGATGTTAACAATGGCAGCTGTACATTTACTTGTGCATGTACACAGGCAGGTACATTTAATAGATGCTCGTAAACCATCCACCTCTGCTATAACTTCACAGCTTTCCGTGAAAATGCCAGCAAAACAACCCCAAGTAATCATCATTTCTGATCCGTAACGACAAATAACAAATCCCTCGACAATACCGTCTTTAATAAGTGGACCTATATGATAACCTCATGACAATCATTCTAGAAATATGCCACATGTTTCAACAACTGCACAGTCCGTGACTCAACGTGACGGGAACCAACCCCGTCACCGGGACAGTGCGTATGAACACTCATCAACTCAACCAGTGCATAATAATGCAAACATCTACTTTCTGGATCAGGATGAACTTGTGTCTGATATATCTGGTATATGACTCAGTGAGGAACGGCCATAAGTATACCAGTAATTTGATTAATTGATTTGTTAAAGTGGTAGTTTGATCGTTAACCGCTTGAAATATATATCAACTTTTATACCAAAATTTGTTTAATGTATGTGAATATACGATATAATTTGTTCACTTGAAAATAATTTATGCTATTGTTGCTACGATATACACCTGGAATTGATAACTTAAAAAATATTGGGTGTCAAAATAAAAGATTTCGATTATTAAATAATGTTAGTATATATAAAAACTTTGTTCTATTATCTCAATACAATTGTTGTATTTTAACGAACATATTTATATGCTGTTTAGGCTTTCCCTAATACTGCAGTGATTTATGGACATTATTTTCATTCATACAGGTTAATCGTAGCTTCTGCTAATGTCATATTTGTACTTTGGATTAACAGCAAGCTTAGAAAAGACATGCTGTGCTAGTTTTTGTGTCCACTTCCATTCTTTAACTTCAAATCTGCTAATCAGAACTACTGCCATTGAAAATATTTCCTACAGAAGCCTAATATTGATACCCAGCCTTACGCCTGGACAGGGTAAATTTTGACCCAGGGATTTATGAGGTCCAATAGGCAATGCTACATGCTTAATATATGTTCAAGCTCTAGGTCTTGTGGTTTCAGAAAAAAATCTGTAAACCTCTTCCTATTTAACCATATGTAAAATCACGTGACCACCCGCATTTAATTCTGAAACTGGGGCTATAAGATAGATGTCCACTAGGCAATTTTTCATGCGATTCTGTACAGTTCCATGCTTTTTGTTTGTTATCCATGTGTTCTTGTTGAGTTACGTGTGATACCATTAGTCAACTTGTCTATATAGTTTGTTCTCCGTAACACGTTCTTTTCCCGGAGGTCGTGCTTTTTAATTTTAACGTCAATTTGATAACAAGAGGGCAAAGATGGCCCTACACTGTTCACCTGAGACCTAATTATGACCATATATGACCAAACTTCAACTCATAAATATATATTATAAACACAAACATTCTATTTGACCTTGACCTTTGTGGGGCTCGAACCTGCAGCCTCCGGGATGAGCGGCAGACACCTTAACGTCAATACCACCGCTCCACTTAAACCTAGTTTTGACCACACATAATCCATAGTCATACTTGACTTTTTATGACGCGGCCAGGGAGCGAACCCATGACCTCCCGCACTCGAAGCGGACGCTCTACCACTAGGCTATCAAACTACTACGTTTGATCGACTACAATACGACTATTGTAAAACTACTGCGATTATGACGTTATAAGCAGTATATGGTATATAGAATACATATATAAGGAGTGTATGAAAACAAATAACATACAATGTAGTTACATGTAAAGGCTTTTTATTGTATTGAAAATATAACAACCGCGACATATTACCTCTCTCCGGGAAAATGTTGTCCTCAACATTATATTTTATATACAATACATACTAATGCGTATCTGCAAACAATAACAGAGCTCAAATGTATATAAACGGTACAAAATTACCACATCATAATAAGGTCGATCACACGCAAACGTACAAACAATAAATACACCATCCGCGGGCATGTAATGACTATATCGAACCGATACTTGTGCAATATTAACATTTCAACATCCTTGGTAACCAAGGCTATTCATTACCCAATTGATATGACGGAGAGAAGCGGCAGGAATTAACCGTGGGTTCCGACGTACGTATAATAAGGCTGTACATTGAACATTGTAAACTAGCGTCGTTGAATACTGCTACATGATGTAGTAATGCCTTATCACATGAATTGAGCCGTTATCTAGCAGAGACTGTATAAGTCCCTACATCTATAGTCGCCGTAAACAATCTAAATTGTTTCACATAAATCCAGAATATGTGTAAAAGAACAAAATCAGTTCAACACGAAAATCACTGTCTTTTAAAAGTCAATTTAAGTTTGTTTTCAATGCTCTCATATTCAGATTGTTTTTTTAAGAACACAAATTAACGACGGTCCCAGTCGCTGCCTCTCATCCACCTTGACCTCTACCTTTGTCTCTCTGGCCTGGGCGACTGAACTGGACCCGATGTTTTTGAGGCAACTGGTGATCTTGGAGATAAATTAGTTGATGCGGGCAATCAGCGGGCTGGTATTACATACCCTGGTATCCTCTTGGACTGGACTTCATCGGACGGTCCATCGCTGTCGGGCTCATAGAAACTGGTTTTCCAACTAGATGAGAACAAAACCGTTTTGTCTTTTGTACTGATGGCTCACACGACTGACTTGCCTTGATACAGTGGCGCTCACGTTTTTGTTCCGTTTACCTCATGGTTGTTACCGCGTTGAAAACGGCGGGTAAACGCGGTCAATTTCACGCGTTTACCGCGTTTTACCGCGGTTTCACGGCTCATTTCCAAATATGGAAAGAACAGCCGGTAAAAAAAGATTAAAAAAACGGGTCACTCCAAATATGGAAGCAGTACCCAGGTAAAGAGGCTTGTCCAAACCAGCAGCCAATCAGAAGATTCCCAGCCCATTTTTTTTTCACGGCTGTTGTCGTTTCACTAATCAATGAACCATATCTTTGTCAGAATAACATTGAAATGTACTTAAGTGCCGATGTTATTGCTAACCTGCTTTATAATAATAATAAATATAAATAATAAAATAATAATCTACAGTAGAGCAGGAATTCATACGTTGCGTAGACCGTTCCTGATCAATTACTGCAGAGAAACAATTTAAACTACCGGACAAATTTTAAGATTAATTTATCAGTATCCCGGCCCCGGATATTTTAATTTTGATATATGTGACACTATGTCCCGTTCAAGTTTTTGTTAACTGAGGTCCAGTACATTATTTCGCAAGATGGTTTGTAGATTATAACAACAAAGTCAGTGATTTATTCGTTGCGGTATTTTGCCGGATCTCGACGTGAACAACAAAGACAAGAAGGTTGTGTTAGACAAATATCTTAACAAAAGTATTTACTGGTAAGCAAGGAAAAGCTGGTGAAATTTGCATGTTTTTTTGTTTAATTTAGAAATAGATGGGACAGAATACGAACGGTGACTATTTTGCAAAGACTCCGTTTCTGCACAGGAGGTCGAACCATACCCCACCCACCTATATAGGTAATAAGGTGTGTGGCTATGGTTCGACTACCTGTGCGTTTGTGGAGATAATTTTTGAGTAAGTATCGGTTTAGCAGGACCATACAAGGGGTGCTTAGAGTGGGGGAACCTATGCTCGAGGTATTTTGAATGTACAGTTAAACTTCGTTCGCTCGAACACTACCGATCGCTCGGACCCGACCTGCGGTCCTGGCTAGAGCTCAATATAAATCATATTGTTCCACCACCGAAACCTCGAACACCGATCTCTCGAACCTGTACCGCGGTCCTTTCAGATTTATTTCATTGTAAAGTACATCCTTTGGCTCGAACAATAAAAGGTGATAATCTCAATTATCGAGCAAACAATGCATTGATAATCAGCTGTCGGACAAAAGCGCTGGCGTGTGTTATTTACACTTAGTTAAATTTGCAATTAAAGGTTATGATGTGCAAACAGACTGAAAGTCGCTCACGATGTTTATAGCATTATGTATATAAGTAGCAGATTGGCTTTAAAGTTTAATTTTAAGTTGTTTTTTTTCAGAAAATTGAATAAATTATTTAATGAATGACAAACATTTCATACTTTTACATTACAACACTTTTTAATGTGTCTTTTAATCAAGGGTAAGCTACAAGTTTATAATATACATGCACATTTACATGTGTGTACCATTGTATGTGCAATAACTCCCGATGTGGTCTCGATAAAAGATGTATGACGACCCCCGTGACTGACCATGCTGACAAACCTCGATTGCTCGAACTACCGATCCCTCAAACCGAGATTTATTGTTCTAATATGCCTACTGTATGGTTTATTTCTATAAGTCAATTCGATTGCTTTATGTAGGCAGAGTTTCGGACATAAAAGTAGCTCCTTCCGACTTTTCTACTTCTGTGCACTAAATTAAATCAAATATATAGAAAAAGGAATAATATTGTATAAGTACATCAGTCACATTAAAAAATTTTGTTTAAGAGCCTAAATATCATTTTTGATTACGCCAAGTAGCCCTTAGAGTACCGTCCCATTGCTTTCGTTTCAAAAAGTCAAGAAATTCAGCATTCACCGTCAGTCATGCATTGTTTTGATTCCGGGAGACAAAACAAAGAATGAAAACGTTTATGTCATCACACTGACGTCATTACTCCACATTAAAACGTTCAAAAGTTTTAATTACAGTATGCATTTAATTGATTGTCTCCTTTGTTCGGTTCTGAATCTTACATCTTCTGCATAATGTCAGTCAGTTATTTTTTATATTTCATGTATTAGATGATTAAAACTAAAATAAGTTTGTATAATATAGTGTGTTATCTTGAATGGTTGCCTGTATAGATGAGTGAATTCCAACAGCCACTATGTATGCAATTTTACACATTACTGCCGAACTGAAAAAAGGTCCGTAGTAGTTACGATCATTTTAAAACATTTCGGCTTATAAGATAATAAGAATCAAAATAATTTATGGCTTTGTCCTAGTGAATTATTCCGCCAGGCACATCGCCTCGCGGGGGAATGCTTCAATTCCGATAAAGCACTCAAAGTCATAGATTATTTCCTAATTAATATTTACAGTCATATATATTGTTGATCAAACAGACACTTGATTTCAATCATCAAAGTGCAAAAATGACAGTATAATGTAAGTATTAATAATTTGATCAAGAAATCTCACTATTTTGTTAGTCACTGAAAGCATGTTAACATTGTCGAGAGGAAATTGAAAATGATATACTGTGCATGCTCAATATTTCTGTAAGGCCCGGCAAATAAAAATCACAGGTTTAACTTTTTTCATGAAATTTCATTTATGTGTCAAATGATTGAAACATTTTACACAATTCAAAAGCTAAAATCTTTTTAAAAATGCTGTCCGGATACATGGTACAGTTGGGCAATATAATTAAGCAATTTGGTGACCTCACTACCTGGCCGCAAAAATATATAAATGATCTTTTCCTAGAAGTTTTCTTTTGGGAGAAGAACCTAACTTACTTCTGTTAAAAGTTTGCTAGATACAAAAATTACCAGAGTTATCGTAAAATATGTTTAAATAGCGTCCGGATGTAGGACTTCAACCAGTACTGGTATGAAAAATTCAACTTCAGGAAAATGCTGTTACACAATGCAGAGCTGAAAATTATAATTTGGTATTTGACAAACTGTTATGGACATTAGGGTTCATCACAAGGAAAACACGAAAATAGACACCACGCTACAGTATCTGACAGTATATTTCCAGTGGTCACATGCTGCTGTTACAGAATCAGTAGAATGCTAACTCAGTTTGTCTTATTATGGGCGTGAAACATTGATAAAACATTGAGGCATAATGATATAAACATGATAAATTTACATGTTTTTCTTTGTTGTCTTTTCGGGTAAGGGATATAACCTATATATCCATATCTTATGATCAGACCGTCAGATATATGGTAAAATGTCAGGTTTTAATAGACTTTTAGTTAACAGTTCATAAACAACTGTATCCATGTACAGTACTCATGGTACTACTCGTACTGTGGTTTGTTGTTCTAACGTGGTGCGTAGTCCTTAAGTTGTGCATGTACGATTTCCCTTCATTTTCATAAAAATAATTCTCAGCTCGCACATCCGGGTACTGATAAATTTTGCAGTTTTACCTATTCTCGGCTTTACCGTGATGTCATACTTTTGAAAACATATATAGAGCTATCATAAAAACAATCTAGTTTCAAGGTAAACAAAGATCGTCAACTTCTTGGTTATTATAATTATACAAAGTTATAGATGCATAGAGACCAGCGATGACAGCCGAGGAGTCACCTTACCTGATTAATTGTGGCAAAATGAGTCATTTTTTGCCATAGGTTCTTTTTTGAAATTGTATTTATTTATCATTTTGCGTTCATTGAACACATAATCTTTGTTTTGAGAATTTAATCTGCTAGATGTAGGGAGTGCCCCTTTAAGCGACATAAGTACTTACATGACAAAAAAGCCTATAAAAAATTGACCGTCACTGCCAGGCATTTCTTTCTGGGGGCTCAAACTGGCGTGTTGGTTACTGAGGAAGAGAAACAGCTGTACATTGCAGTATTTATCATTTATATGCACAAAGGCAAATTTAAAGCATTTTTGTTGGTATATATGGACAATGAAATAACCATGTATTTTTGACACAGGGACTTAAGGGTTAATGAAACATGTAAAAGTTACTTCTCTGTTTACCAACAAGCGTCCTTCTAAGAAGCAATTTAAATCAAATTTTCATCATATAATTTTTTTAATATGAAAGCAGATAACTTTACTGTAGCACGTTTTTCTATTCCGACCTTGGATAAACAATGAAATAGCTGTACATGGGTGAAAAGTGTCTGATAGATTTTCACTTGCAATTTCAATTGCTCCCACATGTTAGAATGAAAAGGTCTGGTTCTCTAACCCGCCCCTCCCCGCCCACTTTGCCAATGCATAAATACTGTCACGCTTGGTATAGTGTCATCTGCCTTGGGAGAAGGGTGAGGATCAAAGTTTTGAATCCCAGCAGTGGTTAGATCTGATTGGCCGGTTGCTGAACCGACAGCTAGTTAAATAATGGTTAACGTGTGCATCTATATAGTCCTGACTGACCAGTGTCTGGTATAAATGTGCTTTAAGAAAAGTGTTACAAAATTCAGAAATGATTGGTCCTTTAAGTAGGGTGATGCTATACTGAAATTTGTTTTCGAAATGATGGAAGGAAGCCAATTGTAGAAGGATTGCATGGCGTCATGTACATGTTATCCCTCTATCACTGACCGGGGTGACTCTTCCTTTCAATGTAAAATAACATTAATCAACACCATTCTTAAAGAGCATTCACAGAAACAGTGCTACATTTTTTTCTTAAAACTGTTTAATAAATTTTGTGTATTCTGGTTTTTATGATATTTTATTAAGAAATGATATTTGATTTATAGTAAAATTTGTATGTAAGACTGTGGATATAGCGAAATCAGGATATAAGGAATATATTTTCTCTGCCCGAGATTCTTTCTTTATTTTACTTTTCTTATGAAAATGTTATATGGATATAACAAACTCCGGATAATGATATGGTACCAATGAGTTTGTTATAAACAAAGTTACCAGTGTATTTCCTTTACATTTCTATCGATTTAGTGCCCAGTGCCAGTGGTATTAGGTTAATGTACCAGTAATATATTTGATATTTTCTGAAACAGTCTTTATTTAAGTACTTAGATGGTCTTATTGCATATTGCTTTAGGTTTCCTTAACTTTGTGTGTTGTCCACAGTTTTAAACCCCTAAATTCAATATACATGCAGTCACCCTGTACATTTTGGACTTGATGGTATGTTGATTATTAAACAATACTTATTTGCCAATAAATAGTGTGCACTGTTGAAAAAGATCACAATTTTAAAAGTGAAATATTTTTATCATTTTCTGCATTTGAATCAAAGGCAGAAATTAATGTCTGGTATTATTAAAGAACTTGGGATTTTCAACAAAATGCTGCAGTTCTGATAGCTGTTATTTTCATTAAAAAAATTGTAGACAAAAGTGGTCTTTACATTATTCATTGGAACAATTAATCTTATCCTCTTGTTTTAAGAAATGAAGCTGGTCCCTCATTAATCCACAGCCTATTCAAGTTGTTTTATTGCCTTAGGCAGTACTTAAACCTTTGCTTCAATTTCTCCCTTATCAGTACGTTATGTAAGATTACATAACATAAATATGTCAGAGGGGCCATAAAGTACACTATAGTCTCAATTTTGAGCACTGAACCATGATTTTACTGAGATCTTACTGTAATTAGTTTAGTTTATACTGATAGTTTAAATTCAATATTCAAGGTCAAAATTCAGGCTATACTGAAGAACTATTGGTCAGCGGGACGCTTTATTTTATATTCGCACCATTTGTTCAGTTTTATTGAAATGCATTTAACAGCTGTATTTCATAATCAGTTGATTGATCCATAGTTGGAATTATAGAATTATTTTTCAAATTGGAAGTTTCTGATTGAAAATCATTTTTGGAAGTTTAAAAACTAAACTGAAGAAGTGTTGTTCTATGGGAAATTTTGAGTAAATATCAGATATCAAGTGGTAAAGTCTTTTTTAATGAGTTCCAAGTTAGACACTATGTAAAATATGACAATCTTTTTTTTTATTTAAATAACAGTTCAATCATTCAGGCAATTTAAGTCCAGATATGTTTAAGAGTCTCAAGAATTAGAAATGTCTAGGATTTTACTAAGTACACAATGTTTAAACACAGAGTATTTTGATTTGAATCTATAAAATGCTGCTCAAGGTTTATAGATCTGTGATATTACATCTGTCATTTAAGGGAGTTTAATAATATTAAGACATTTAACAATAAATCACACAAAATAAAAGATTTTACTTCAAAATGATGGCCAGGCAGCCAGAATCAGCATTCAGCTCGAAAATTCATTAGTTCATACTAATTCATTTTAGCTTAAAAATATTTTATATTTAGCAAACATTACAAGTTTGATAAATTACTTTGCATTAAACAAATCCTAATACACTACATAGACAATCTACTGTAAATCCTGTACATTTTGATACCTGGGTCAACATATTTGTTAAACATCATAACCATTTTTGCCAAACAGCTTACGAAAGCTCAATATAGGTGTCCAAATAATGGTTCGGCGTATGTGCATGCGTGTGTCCTTGTGAGCGAGCTTGCGTCTGTCTGAATTTAGTTTGACTCGGCTGTAACTTATCCATGGATCAAAGGATTATTAAATAACTTGGCACAAATGTTCAACACCATGAGACGTACTGTCATGCGCAAGAACCAGGTCCCTAAGTCTAAAGTCAAGGTCACACTTAGAGGTTAAAGGTCAACTTCAAGAATGACTGTCCGGGGCATTTCTTCTTCATGTATGAAAGGATTTTGATGTTGCTTTTCACAAATGTTCACCATCAAGAGACGGATTGTCATGTGCAAGAACCAGGTCCCTAGGTCTAAGGTCAAGGTCACACTTAGAGGTTAAAGGTCAAATTCAAGAATATCTTTGTCCACAGCATTTCCTCTTCATGTATGGAGGGATTTTGATGTTACCTGGCACAAATGTTCACCACCTTGAGCTTCCTTTGGTTTTAGAATTACTTCCCTTTGTTTTACTATAAATAGCTTATATTGTAACATTATTACTTGCCGTAGAGAAAAATCAAGAATACTTTTATGTGGTACAACCTGCATGTTACATCCAATATTTAGGTGAATTTTGACCTATCTCTATTTGGTAAGGAGTTAGTCCTTTTGACAGCTGGCAATGATGACATGTTGCACGGGGCATCTAGTTTAGTTTTTAGCAATTTGCTTACACTTTTGCCTCTTGTGCAGATCAAAATCATGTAGTCTGATCATAACCTGCACTGTTAACTATTCAGTCAGTAAATTTTCAGTATGTGTATCAGTTATTAGTTGTAAGACTTAAAACAAAATGCAATTGATAATTTTTCTTCTTAATTTATTGTAGAAAAAAGCGTCATGTACATGCAGTGATGAGGGAAGTTCAATAGACCAAGATGTGAAAACAACAGAAAACAGTCTATCATTGCAATTGTTAATTGAAGGATTCTGTGGTGATCCAGATGGCTGTATCAGTTTAGAAGATGAAGTTCTTTTTTTATTCATCATATTACCTTGGTGATGAGACTTGACATCATATGCATAAAAGTAGATTTTTCAGTTTCAACGGAATAAACAAAACAGGAAAACAAAAGCATCAAATGAAAAGAATTGATAATTGAGGTGAGACAATGGAACACTTGATGTATTGACAACATGCAGTTAACATTAAAGAAGAACTTCGCTGAGTTTACTCATATTTGGAATTCATGTACATTGATTTTTTGAAGATGAAGATAAGGAAAGAACAACAGTAAAATCAGCAAATTGATAGCTCACAAGAAACATCATTTGGCCAGACAACATCCATATTGGATACAATCCCAAGTTGCAGCTGAAGTGATAATGCTACGCTAGCTGTGAATTTTTGTTCGTATAAGAGAAGTCATTGAAACTCTAGAACAGTACTAAGCTGGTGATGAAGAATATAGCATGCGAAATAACCTTAGTAATTTATAAATATAATTGTAATCACAGCATGGTGAATGCAAGCTCAAATATCAAGGTCGCACTTTGATAACAAATGGACGCATGAGAACTTTTTTCAATTTTTTCAGGTTGTAACTTTTTAATGCATCGAGAGATTTTGAATTGATTTGGACAATGCAGAAATGCAGTGCTTTAGCAATTTAATAGAATACTATTTAGTACTGCAGTACATACAGTATTGGTTACTACAGAACTAGAGTACGACAGTGACATTAATAACAATGTTATTGGTTGCTCAGATGAGCAACTTAAATGGAACTCAGTTCTCTTGAAGAATGAATCTTCATTGCAGCTTTCAGTCATAATATTCTTGTGTATGAAAAACAAAAATAAAAAATAGGAAAAACTGAAAGAACAGGACTGTTTATTGTAGTGGCTAATTTGTATTCAGTCACCTTCAAAACAATTTACCAAAGTCTCGACTTGCGGAAATGTTTCTATACCCCAGTTGCACAAAGTGAAAGGGGGTAGACTGGATTCAGCTTGACTGTCTGTCCGTCTATCCTTAGACTTATGGAACTCAATCCCTGAAAAACTCTTGGTTAGAATTAAATTATTATTCACAGAAATGATACGTTCCATGCCTTGATGTGCATGGTCCATGTTTCTGGTAACTAGGTCAAAGGTCACATTAACGGGCTTTTGATAGTAAATTATTTTGCACTCTATCTCCAAAACCCCTTATCACAAATTAATGATATTTCACAAAGTAATAAATATCATGCCTTGTTGGACTTGGTCAATGTTTTGGGTCACTACGTCAAGGTGACAGGTGTTTAAGATAATTAAATATTGTGCACTCTGATTTTCTTAACCCTCTGGTCAAAATATATGCTACACAGAAGAGATAAATAGCATGCCTACAGTCATTGTGCATTGTCTAATTATAAGCATCAAATGTGATATAATTAAGAATACTGTGTCAGTATGGCGTTCAGAGATGGGTTTTTTTGGGGGTATTCATTACCTTCAGTGATAGTTCTATTTTATTATGCTACCTTGAGGTGGGAGTGTGGAGCATTGTTATAGTTGCCGCTTTGACAATGGTGTGTTTATCCATTCTTTTCTCCCTCATTTGTTCGGGACCTATTTCACAGTAACTACTGGCGTGTTCCACTTGATCGATGATTTTTCACAGTTATACAAAGTTTATGAAGCTGTATACGGCTACCTTACCATTGCCTTCGTTTAAATGCCTTGAGATAAAATCCAAAGTTAAAAGTAATACTTGCCTTAATTCTAGTTTTAGCTAAATGGTAGAGCTGCTATAGGGCAGTAATTGCGTGTTTGCATCAATACAAGAGTCATGGGTTTGATCACTTTAATGCCAAATTAAGGAAGAAGTATCCTTATGGCAAGTTAGGCAGTCCATCTGTAACATGTGTAATGAGTAGGGGTGCGCGATAAGACCGGTATATTGCAATTTCCTTGAGATGCGATACATACCGGTATGGTTACACCCCGTACTGTGGTATTTTCAAGTAAGCGCAAAGCTGCAATTTCTCTGTCATTTCTTAGCTGCGTGTTTTTTTTTTTTTTTTTTGTCACGGCAATGACAGACAGTAACTAATAACTGTCAGTATATAATTCAACTGTTAACAAATAGAAGTTAATGACTTTGCCGAAGGAAGTGTGAATACTTCAAAGTAAATTTTATTTATGAAGTAATAAATGTGTCCCTGTATTTGTTGTTGAATAAAACACAGGAGTTCAAATGCGTAGTAATTTTTAAAAAATGAGTACATAGCACAAGTGATTTTTTTTTGCATTTGAACGAATAACTATTTTATTTATGAAATAACATCCGTTCTAGCGGTGTTCATCGTTTAAAAAACAATGATTTGGAGCACTAATACACAGTAATTAGCCATTTTTAACAGCGCATCAGTACGACAGATAATTGTTTATAAGACTATTACAAAGCTGAGGAGGATGATATTTTGATTCTAACATGACCAGATATTACAAAAGGTTAATAAATGCAAGAGCGATTCCTATAGTAGTTAGTCTCGAGAGCGATTAAGTTGTTAACAAGAATATGGAAATTTTGTACATGCACAAATTCAAGAATCTATGTTAATTGAACCAGAAGCATGGCCATGAATATTCTCAACTGCCGATGTTATAGTTTTATTTTGATAACTGAAATCATATGATCGAGCAGGTTTAATTTAATTAAATGTATATCTACTGGTTACAGATTTTTCATAGTAACATAATAGGGACAGTGGAGGTGCTAAATTATTTCTATCTATCACAAGGCCTTCCCCTCGCTCTCCATCTTGTGGGATATGTACCCGCTTATTTTATGTTATGATGAAAACGCGGAAGTAATGATGTAACAGGCTGGTGGTAGTTATCCTTTGTTTTTGAAAATAAGAAAAAAAAAAAAAAACAATCTTAATCTGACCACATTATAAACTTAACATCTATAATTATACTCGCGATTTTTAATAGTTTGTACGGATAATTAAAACATTGAAGAAATTTTCTACCCCGGAAAAAACGGCGAAAAACGGAGGAACTCGCTTTTCACGCATGCGCATTTGATACCCCGGTAAAAAAACGGGTAAAAACGGGAAAAACGCAGGAAGTCGCTGTTCACGCATGTGCAGTACAACCAGCCGTTTTTTTTCACGTGGCGAGCAGAAAAACGCGTTTTTTAAAACGGTGCGAGCCGAAAAACGCCCCGTTCGGTAAACGGGCGAAAAACGGGCGCTGCTCGCGTTTTCCTGCCGAAAAACGGAACAAAAACGTGAGCGCCACTGTACTCATAAAAGGTAGAAACAAATAACGGTGGGGAACTCGAATCTCTGCCGACACCTTGCCCTCTCTCGTTTTACCTCGTAGACTGGGAGGTACTTATTTGGTTGACTTACAACCTTGTATGGAAAATGTTCCCAGTCGTCTGCCAACTTCTGCTGTCCACGAAGTGACACATTCCGTTCCAGCACAAGGTCTCCTGGAACAAGAGTAACGGTCCTGGCCTTCTGGTCATATCTCTTTTTGTTCCTCTTGTCAGTATCATCGGCCACCCTACGAGCAATTTGGTGATGTACTCTGTATGTGATGCTGCCGAAAGAGTGTCGATTGGCAAAACCAGAAATATGTCGATGGCCAACCTTATATGTCTTCCAAACATGAGGTAGTATGGCGACAATCTCGTACTATCATGCGGTCTGATATCTGGTTGGATGTGCTTGAGCAAATCCACTGAAATGGTTGGTTATTACTAACATATTCACGTAACCTCCTTTGGATCGCTCAAGCCTTAATAAATAGTCTATACAGATGACCTCCATGGGCGCCATGGATGAGATTGGGAAGAGTTCTGCACAGTCGTTTCTTGCTTTCCTCCGGATACAGCGTACCTTTCCGGCAATTAACGAGTCCATTCCCGGCCAATAAATTCGCTCATTGACAAGTGATGTTGTTCTGTCTCGGCCCTGGTGCCCCAGATCATCATGCAATGCCTTGAATATTTCCTCCTGTAACTTATAGGACAACACAAGATGAATCCGTTTTTCGCCGGACACATACCTTTGTCTGTAAAGCACGTTCTCCTTTAAGTCGAGTTTAAGCCATTCCCGCAGGTAATTCGAAACTGTTGAAGCATTAGAACCAAATGTCGTAGACTGCGTATTGGTTCCGCGACGAAAATTCTAAACAAGTTCAGAAATGAATTGGTCGTCCAACTGGGCTTTATTCAAGTCTCTGGAACAAAGGTCGTAAGCAAGGTCTGCTGCATCTGGTACATCTGGTCCTGAAACGTCAGATGTAGGTGCATCAGGGTCAACAATGGTATCGAATAATGCAATTTTTTCTACTTGCGCTGCAAATGCGATAACTGTGATGATTTCAGGTTCGACCTGAGTGCTGTTCTCGGAGGTGCTTTTTGTTGTAGGAAACTGCCTCGATTAAGCATCGGCATCTATGTTCTTTTTGCCGCTAAGATAACCAAGGTGGAGGTAATAATTGGCTAGACTGGCTAACCATCGCTGACCTGCTGCGTCCAGCTTTGTAGTGGTCTTGGCGTAGGTCAAAGGGTTATCGTGTGTCAACACGAAACAAGTACTACCATAGAGATAGTAATGGAATTTTTCGGTGACAGACCATTTCAACGCAAGAAATTCCAGTCGATGAGCAGAGTAGTTCCTCTCTTCAAACTCCGGCTGGCAAATGCAATGACCTTTTCGATATCATCAATTTCCTGATAGAGGACGGCAGTAACCCTTTGTCTAGAAGCATCCGTGAGGAGTTTGAACGGTTTATTTAGTCAACATAGGCTAAGAAAGGAGCGGTCGCAATTTTCTCTTTAATTATATCAAACGCTTCCTGTTGCTTTGGACCCAATTCAAAAGGCTTCAGACAGACCTTTTTAGTCTTTGTGTGTGTCCCAAATAAGTATGTCGTTCAATGGTTTTGTTATCTTGGCGTAGTCTCTGATGAACTTCGGGTAGTACCCAGATAATCCGAGGAAGCTACGGACGTCTTTTACTGTCTTAGGGGTAGGCCAATTTATGACCGATTTAATTTTGTCAGGATCCATCCTGATGCTTCATCCCTGCGATAGACGTGCGAGCACAGGCCAGCTTTTACCTGCCGCACTGTGTTTCAAATCTGCACAGCCATCATGCGATGCCCGTACAAGCTCTTCTGGGGCCCTTGCGGTGCTCGAACGGGGCCATTGCGAGCTGCTCCCGACTTCAAAAATTACTATAAGTTATGCGAGAACTCGGGAGCCCGCTGAAACATTTTCATCGAGACCCCGAGTAATCTTCGAGTTCAAGACATCCGTACGGTGCTCCGTACGGACTCCGTGCGATTTTGCAAAATTTCGGCCGAAAACCTACTCGTATGGAGCTCGTAGCGTTAATATGACTAGGGTAAAAGTTTCACTTCATTCGCTGATTCATACTACTCTCAATGGTTACCAGACAACACTGTTGAGACTGATGAGCGATAGCCAGAAGCCTTACTTCGAACCTTCAAACCTTGTTTGGGTATCATGAATAATACGGTCGCCTCTACAAATTTGTGACAGTTAACTTCTCTCCAATAAAGGTTGTTTATCATAGGGAAATTGTCCATTACTAACGGCATATGCATTTGTGATGCAATCTGGACCGGTTATGAGCTTTTATTTGGCTCGTTCTTGGTGAGACTTTCTTCAATTACCTCCTCTCAGCTATTGTTTCTCCTCTATATATGATTGCTTCCTGTTTTCCTACCAGCAGGGTTTCAGTTTCTACCAGAGTTGTTGCTTTCTTCTCCATTATTCAACTGTTTAGTGAGCTTTGGAAGCTATGTGTCATCCTTTTCCATATTGGGAGATGCACTTTTTTATCTACCCAGCGTTTTTGTCTGATCTAGAGATTGACTCTTGGGGACTTGACACTAAGTTCTTGAAGCCTGACATTTTTTTTGAGAAGGGAGTGTTTTGACCACTCGTCTCGCTTCTGATTAATGGACCTGGATATCTTAAAGTATGGCTGGTAGTTCCTCCTGGCCCCTTGAGTAATGCACCTTTGTGCCACAATGAAGTATTTGCTGATTGATTGATTGATGCATCTGCCCTCTACGCGTATATTTCTGCATAATTTATCAATAAGTTACTTTTATGAACTCCATTTGGCCTTATAGTAGTTCCATTTAGGAAGGCTTGGATCTTGTCTTGTTTTTAACTACATTGTAAAGTAAACCCGTCGATGTTTCATTTAGATAAAAATCAACAGTTCTGCAGTTATTGAAGTTTTTAGAATTAAGAAAACTTGTTCAGGAGTGATATTATCGTACAGTTTATACTTACAGTATTCGCGTGACGAGCTGAGTATTTATAACTGATTAATACCAATTACACCGTCATACGTTGCTGAAGTGAACTCGACTCTTAAAAGGCAATTTCTTAGTTTGAGAATATAATCATGAAAATAACTACTGACAATTGTAATGGTATATCAGTTTTTACATTCATTTTTGTGTGTTGTTGCGTAATTATCATACCTTTGATATATAAACTATTCGGATTTGACATTCAAGAGGCACAACAGGTAATTATGGAAGTATTCGAATCTAAATGCAGTTAAATTATATCGTTTATTTATGTCATAGTTTTAGAAATGCATATATTCACGTATGTCTTTAAAGATAATTGAAGTGGAATTTGAGATATATGCCCACAGGGGATATACCTGTGTATTTAAAGTAAGGGTCTTGGTCAACGAAACATAGCTTTTTTCATAATCAATTACTGCACAGCTATTATAAACATAGCGACCAATCAAATTTTAATCGAAATAGAAAAATTACTTGTAACTCACACATTTTTTACTTTATTTCATGCAAACAATATCCATATTTGCGAATTCTTAAATATAAGCAAAACAATGAGTTGTCATGGAAACCTTTTTGGGGGATTTTGACAATTTGTGAAAACATTTACCAAGATAAAAATGTGTATCCAAAAGAAACAGTGCCTTCTTAGGTAGACCACTTGATAAACAAGCCAATTTTAGGTATAAAGAACATATGCAGTATTTTCTCATATTTATCATAAACTCATTATAAAACAAATCAGCGACTATCCGTTGTTCAAGTGTTTTGATTTCATAGGATTTAATTTCGCAGTAACATGGTTCAACTACGCGTCGGATCAGTACTTGAAAGCGTTTGAAATTATGGAAAGAAACTATAGAAACTAAAGAAAGACATTACAGAAATAACAAAAAGAAATTATTATGAACGTTTCGCTAAAATTATGCGAGTTATGATTTAAATATTGGTCTATATTGATAAGAAAAGAATATTAAATGGGAGCTAAATTATTTTTTATCAAGTTAAACGAATGTAACTATCCAAATCTGGGTCTACACCACCCTGTTTTATGATCATGTGGTATATCAGGTTATGCAATCTTAAATACATACTTATGAGAAGGATTTCATTATTTATTACCTTAGGAAATCAATTATTTCTAACAGGCAACAATACAGATATAGGGGTCTCATTATTAAATTGTTTTGGATTTGTAATCATGTTTTCATAATGAAATTAGTTTAGTTTCAAGAAATAGAATTATTATTCTTTAAAAGGACCATTTAGTATAACAAAAATACATAAATGACCAGATCTTACATAAACCAAAATAACCATACATTAGAAGAAGAACTTTTTTGGCAACTGACTTATATCTTTGTAAATCGCAATTAACAAAGATACTTAGTAATTTTAATGTCCTTTCCTGAAACTTATAGAGTAAAATTTTATTTGATTTATAATTCGAGACACTTTTCTTATATTATACTGTCCTCTTAACATAAAATTAACTGTCATCTCACCTACACTTAGGTGTGACTTTCAGTTTGATTCTTATCTACATTGCAATTTAATCACGGCACGTATGAACGCCAAAAATGGACAAATCCGTTTTGAAATTTAAATGTGTAAGGACAATTGATCAGTTAGCTGTAATGGACCCCATTAATTAGATATCAATTAAAATTTCTAAAACGACCTTCTCAAAAATACCCAATTCATTAACTCTACATCCATAACTGTTGTAACTGTTGATTTCAAATAAGACAGCAAAAATGTGTGACTTAGGTGAAAATGAAGGACTTTCATTAATATATGACTCCAAATGTGATGAATAGATAGAGGTCAAGTGCTGAAGGGTACACCAGGGGGTGTTTAACTTATATTGAGTGTGCCTTCCTTACAAAAGGTAGTACATGTATAGGCAAGCTGCATATTGTTTTTAAGCTCGTGAAATGGCCTTTTTAACTATGTAACGGCATTTCCATTATTATTTTGTATATTTTTTCAAATGCAGATTTTATGTTCTTCTTAAATGTGATATCACTCTTCCATTATTCAACCTTGGTGGTTAATTCTTCCTGCCAGGTGTCTACACGGTATGATGGCTAAGGGGTATCTTGGATTTAATTTATTTCCCCTAGGGAACAAGTTATAGTAAATAAGTTTTGTACGGGCATATTATGTACCACTACACCAAAAGAGTGATAAAGCTTGAATGGAATCTTTTATCACAATTCTGAAATACGCTTTTAAGTTTACACCTCAAACAACCCCCCTTGTCAAGTTTCGTGCATTTTGATTCAGAAATGATGGATTTGAATCAATTAGATCATTGTCTACAAATATGTTATTGCACTTCTGGTAAATGAAGAAAAATGGAATCTGAATGAAACCTCCCGTTTACACCCATAGAATATAAAAGTACTGCCCTTTCCTTAATACTGACCAAGCTTGTGGTACTACATTTTGTTAAAACCGAGTTAATTTCTATGAAAATTAATGAGATTTTAACAAAAAATGTTTGTAATCTTTCAATACTGGACACCTCAGTTTGAATAGTTTAATTAACATTAAATGTAGCAATAAAGTCAATCACCTGGCAAGCTATAAAATGGCCATTATGTTGTAGAGGTTATTCTATGAGGGGCATTGCCAATATCGCGCCAATGAATTACATCAGCATGGATTTAGATGTACAGCTAAACAGAGAAAATTGATGTAACGGGATAAGTACCAAACGTTTTATTGATACAATATAAAGCTTAGAAAATTAAATATTTAATACTTTATAAGAACCTTATAATTGGTATGCAATGTTATGTTTAATAAATAAAATCTAGCAGTATAACTAATAAATCAATCATGACAAAAAATGTCAAAATTTAATGTTTGTATCGCTATATTTTATTGAATCGCTGCTTGTTTGGCAATACTTGCTGATAAAATACCCTTCAGATATTACGTTTACACGTGTTACCAGGTGGTACTGCCTACTAAAGTGCACACTCTGCAGGCATAAAATAATTGCTGATTAAAATATTGAGGAGAATGTTTGTCGATAATATGTTAATAGAAAATGTTAGTATCAAGCTTCGTGTATGCTTTAATCAATGCCCCCTTTTAAATAATACTTGCTGGCTGTTTTTTTAGGTTTTTATCTTGATCACATAATAATACATTAGATGTGTTTCTAATTAGTTATCTTCTGGTGCCTGATCATTTGGTAGAGAGAGTTGCATTTGTTTTTAATTGGTGTATTATGATTATACATATGTACGGGCGAATATATGACATTCTACATGTTTGAAAGAGCCAGTTATATATCAATTAGTTTGATCTTGCAAATTACACAAAATATGCGTGTGAGAGATTCAAATTTCTAATTGGAAATACTCATATTACATTTTCATAAATTAAGTTTTCTTTTATAGCAGGTATGAGTTACTAATAACTATTTATCATGTTGATAAGTCCTGCAAGTTTCCAACTGGTTCTAAACATATTAATCTACTAAGACAGGTCTAATCATTGTTATTACCTAAAACCAATTTAATTTGAAACTTTCCCTCACAATGTATCACCTTTAGAAAATTAATGACCTTACTAAGCAGATATTACATCAAACAGAACAGTTATTTACTGCTACACTAGCATAATGCATATATAACACATATTTCTAAATTACGTTAAAAATAGTTGATATCCTGATGATGAAAAATAGTAAAGGCATCTAGATTATGTTAAAACCAAATGAAATGACCACAAATGATATATGGATCCCCTGGTGTATCCTTAAAGTATTGCAATGTTCCTTTGAATGAATTCCTGGTGACATTTTGGTGACTACATGTACTGGCATTTTCAAATCGTCGTCATACCAATATATGCACACATTAATGCACTATTTAAACATGCGGCAAAACGATGACATCATGAATTCAAAAAGACATTAAAGTTGAATTATGCACATGTTTTCAAGTAAAAATCCAACTGAAATAGGTGTGTGTAAACAGGGTAGAGGAAATCATAGCTTTTAATCCAATACACCAAACTCTTCCTGCTACCAGTACGAAATAATAACTTCCAACTATTACTTTTCCTATTTTGACTGGGAGAGTCAATTTAAGAAAAAAAACAACAACTGCATGCAAGAGTTGCTTCCCTTCCACTGCCGAAATCTCTACCAACAACAACAACAACACAAAGGGGATCACTGCGAAGAAAGGAACTATTATTTTATTAGTCCAATTATTTTTTTTTTCTAAAGCAGCAACTTCAAATACTAAAGAGGCATTAAAGTTTAACACATTAAAATGCACAGCAACCAAAAATTGCTTTTATAAAACTATCACCAAAATACACGTGCAGCAAGATGCGTATACTGCCACTATAAGTATTGATTAAAACTTTTAGTGAATTAATATAACCAGAGTAGTAATTACTAATAAAATGTATATGGATATGTATTATAACAGTGTATAGAATAATTATAAACTTAACTGTTTTTTTTTAATTTCTTTAAATAAAAAGTTAAAATATTGAATTCCATCCAAATATAATACCGGAAGATTTTGTAATCTACTTGTGCAAACAAATAATACGTCGTTTTTTTAGGGTTAAACTTGACCAACCACCGTTTCGACCATTCGGGTATAATATGTAGAGCATGATTTAAGATACCTTCTAAATTTTGCACAGCTGATGTTGCTTCAGCTAATGAAGTGACATCAGGAAGTAACCTAGTTATGCTCAACAAATTATCAGCTATATCATCAACGCAAACTAAAAAAAATTAAGGTCCTAGAATCGAACCTTGTGGTAATTCAGAGTGAATACTTTCACTATCAGAAATATTAGAACCAACAATAAACTTTTGTGTTTTGTTTGTTAAGTAATTTTCTATCCCTTTTATAATTTACTATTTATACCATTCTGTTTTAATTTAAACAATAAACCTTTGTGCCAAACTTTATCAAATGCTTTTGAAATATCACAAACGATCATGCACATACATTGTTTTGAAAATTCTGATGATATATTTCTTTAAGTTGATAAACACTGGAATGGTGTGGTCTGAAGCCACACTGATTTTAAATTATAAGATTATTAAAATATAAATTATTATGAATATGTTTACTAATTACTCTCTCCATAACTTTATCCAGGCAAATTAATAGCGAAACTGGTCTATAATTATTAGGTTCTTCAGTGCGACCTTTTTGAAAAGTGGAATAGCATAGCAATTTTCCACACTGAAGGAAAGACCCCTTCTTAAATTAACCTGTTAAGTATAATTTCTAACGGTTTAACAATATATATTAATATTTCTTTTAATATTTTGTGGCTGAAGCCATCAGGACCGTTTGCTTTGTTTATGTCAATTTTTTTTATGACATCCATAATGTCTTGCTTTGATATAATTATGAATATTTTCAAGTTTTGAATCAGTTTTGCTGTCATACAACGGAAGTGAAGCGTTTGAATAATCAATATTGGATACAGAAGAAAGTTAAGAATTTTAGCAATTTGCGTTTTCTGTGTCTGTGACTGCGTATTTTATGTCTCTATTAGAAAGGGTTGTAACAAGAGGTGGTATTGAATCGCTGCTTTTGTTTTTTGTCACATAATGTTTTACAAGTTTCCAAAATTTCTGTTTATTTGTCTGTTCTATATTTACTAATGATTCTTCAACGTTATTTTAAAAAGTTGTTTTAGCTTGTTTTATATAATAATTAACCTTGTTCCTTGTTTTCTTATAATCATCCCAATATTTTGTGTTCATTGTACCTGCAATGTTTGTCTTAATTTGTCGCTTTTATTAAATAAATTAGTTTCCTTATTTCTGAATCAAACTAAGGTTTGTCATTTGGCCTTATTAAGACTCGTTTGTTAGGAATACAGTGATCAGCATATCGAAGAAACCTAACAGTCGTTATTTAGATCACCGTTGTTTAAAACTCCCCAATTAGTGTTTGTAAGCAATTCGTTTAGTTGAATAAAATTTGCTCTTTTGTACAACCAGACATGGCGTTCGTAGCCTTTACTTAAACAATAACTACAAAGCAAAATTACAAAAGTTGCCCGGTGATCACTTATTTCTACGGGAATGGTTATTACGCTCTAATAACGTTCTATGCTCCTGCGATTATGAAATAAATTATGCAAATGAACCGCCATATTAGGATTACGGTAAGCGCGTTATTGCGCGTTCGAAATCTCGTCACGTTTAACAGTTTTCTTCCAAGAAAAAAAACTTGATGGGTTTTGATTGAATATTGAATGATAAATAAAATGAAAAAAATATGATAAAAAATGACCGATGATTAATAGTTTACGAGCGTTATAAAGTTCAGACATTCATCGGGGCAACTGAGATTATGTCGCCGGGTAGCGGCTGCAGATAGCCTTTTAAACCGACTTTGAAATTGTTTTGAACACGCAGACAGTTTTTTTCTAACATATATTTGAATATACTTTGATATGTGATACAACTATTGGATCTATCGACGTCGATGTATACTGATTGACTCTTGTGGGTTACTTTATTATGTCTCTTAAATTATTCAATCGTTGTATATCTTTTAATTTATGGTTGGTGGGATTCAGCTGATCCTCATTTACGTCATATACAATATATACAATATAAAGTCTTTACACTGTTCGTTTGCTCTTTCGATAGCAATATTCTAAATTTTTCCAGAACTGAGCACTTGAATTAGGCCTTCAATGAATTGCACATATAATAAAATCACTATCGTCGCTTTTTACTTTAACCCATAAAGAGTCCGAAATAAATATTTCAAATTCGTTTAACCTTTCTGTTTTGAAGATGCATATATTAGTATTACACCTGAATGCGATGAAACATCATTACTGACTATAACCTTCAATATTTAAACTCTCATTGGAGACAGTATTATTTTAGCGATTTTCAGTTAAACATAGTATTTCGAAATCACTAATATTGTCTTTCACAAATTCTAATTTGTTGCGGATACTGCGTAATGCATTATGCTTATGTTGTTGTTTTGATTGATTGGGCCTGGGTTTAGTTCAACGTCTCCACTTTTTAACAATAACAATCTTCTGAAAATACTATTACAACGTTTTTGAATGACGTCGTTACTAAAACCCGGAACGGAACAAAAGTTGGAACGGAATCTGGAACGGAACTTAGAACGGAACATGGAACGGGTTGGAATGGAACTTGGAACGCGTCTTTGAATGAAATTTTGGAATAAATTTCTAATAAATAATCAAACAATGAATGGTATGAAATAATCGTTCCGTTAATAAAGTATTTTGTTCAAATACAAAATCAGTTCACTTCCGTTCCAGATAAAGTTATATTTCTAGACATAGATAACTACTTCCGTTCAAGATTTTAGTCAATTTTTAGTAACGTTTTGTTCCAACTCAAATTCTATTTAAGAAAAAAGGTCACTACAAGCCCCACACACTGTGCACGATGTTCATAACCACATTCATCGCCAAAAACATACATAGTTCTAGTGTAATGCATAAAGAACACAAACAAGTTCAACATATATGGTCTTTTTAATTGCCTTCGTCGTATTTTGCTATTGATAACAGGAAATGGTTTCATGTTTTTACTCTCAAGGCATATGAATAAGTGCTGCCTCATATGCCTGGGTATATCAATTTGTAACGAAGGGTTCTTGCAAAAAGCTTAAGCTGTTGCATTAGCAATTGTATAGATGCCACAATCGTAGCTGTTTGTTTACTTTGCTATGTTTCCAAATTGCACATTCAGTGTGTTTACTTATGTGGAAACGAGATTAGACACAACCATTTCTTTCTGATGGGGAAGGTCTATAAAAGCAGAGTCATAGATTTTCACACTATTCTGAAGACAATTTATGTTGCTCACTGTCAACCAATGTGAACCCACAGGTGGAAGGAACATACCTTTGACTTTTTTTTCTTAAGCTAATGCTTTTTTCTATGCATTTTAAAATTGATATCAGAATAAATAAAAAAAATTGAAAAAAAAATTTTTTTCTTCATAGCTCTTTACTATATACAAGGTTCCCAACACACTCTGTATGAAAACAAGCATGTCGCTCTGAAAAACTCTTCGATTTCTTTCAAATTTGAGTTACGTTAAACAAATTTGAACGAATTCTAGAGAGAAATGATAGAGCTTTAAGAAAGAGTTTACTTCAATGGAAAATTCCAAGCCGTTTTCATTCTACAAGGAAAATACCAACGCTGATATAGCGATTTTCGCTAAAACCAGAAAAATGTCACACATATTCCGACAGTGATTTTCGCTAAATTCTCCACTAATATTGCGGTACTGCGAAAGACAACCATTAAAACAAGAAATATATATTATTAGACTACAAATCATGGCGTAGATCGTACCTTTACATCAATGTGTTCGATACTACAGCGGATTTTTCAGTTTTTGTAATTGTCAAAATGTATTAGCGGCCATGAAGGTCCGAGAGGTTGCGCAGTGATTTGTAACAGCTATTCAAGGACATTATCAAAACATATCCGAAGGCGATTGAAAGTGAAAGTAAAAGCATTTAGTCAACAAAAAATGAAAAATCCGCCGTAGCATCGAACCCATTTTGAGTAAAAGTACGATCTACGACATGATTCGAAATCTAAACATATATATTGCATGTTTTGATAGTTTCCTGTCGCATTACCGCAATAGTATTGGAGAATTTAGTGAAAATCACCGTCTGGAAAATGTGTGACATTTTTCTGGTTTGAGCGAAAATCGCTCTACAGCTTTGGCATTTTCGCTTGTAGAACGAAAACGGCTTGGAATTTTCCATTGAAGTAAACTTTTTCTTAAAGCTCTATCATTTCTCTCTAGAATTCGTTCAAATTTGTTTAACGTAACTCAAATTTGAAAGAAATCGAAGAGTTTTTCAGAGCGACATGCTTGTTTTCATACAGAGTATGTTGGGAACCTTGTATATAGTAAAGAGCTATGAAGAAAAAAATTTTTTTTTCAATTTTTTTTTTATTTATTCTGATATCAATTTTAAAATGCATAGAAAAAAGCATTAGCTTAAGAAAAAAGTCAAAGGTATGTTCCTTCCACCTGTGTGTGAACCTCCATCATTTGGTGATCTATTTATTATTTGTATAAAAAATCATTCATGTCTATCAAAATCCAGCTGATGGTTCAGTTGGCAAGACTGAAAGACATTTCTTACTTATGTAACTCTGCTGACGCTTTAGATAACAAAAAGACGTTATTCCTTATTAACGTAAAGTGTAAAGCCTCTTTTTTATTTATGACGTCAAAATATTTTTGGAACGTCAAACAATTGATGGAACATCGTTCCGAATTTTTCATAATATTCTGTTCCGAAAATGTATCATTTGTTCCGACACGAATCGTTCCAATTATTTATTATTGCGTTTCGTGATTTCATCAACTTTTGTTTCAGATATATGTGTTCCAGTTTTAGACTTTTTGGAACTTGGAACGGGCTTGAGTTAAATTTGGAACGGAGCTTAAAATGGAACTTTGAACTTTTTTAATAAATTCCTGCATAAATATGAATTTTTTATAAGAAATCAAACAATTTGAAGTAAACTGTTCCAAAATAATCGTTCCGTTTAAGTATCAAGTATTTTGTTCAAATACAAAACCAGTTCACTTCCGTTCCAGATAAAGTTCTATTTTTAGAATAAAAATAACTACTTTCGTTTGAGATTTTAGTCTAGTTTTAGTCTAGTTTTGTTCCAACTCAACTTTAGTCCCGAATTGATTTAAAATTTGGAGCGTTACTTGGAACGGGTTGGAATGGAACTTGGAATGGTGCTTAGAGAATTAATTTCCAGGAAGAAAATCAAACAATTTAAAGTGATTTCTTTACAAAAAAAATCGTTCAGATTCAATATTAGTTCCAAATCGAATATAAAATGTAAGCTGTTCTCTAAAATTAGCATTCCAATCTTGTTCCGTTCGAACTCCACTGTTCCAATTGATGTTCCTTTCCGTGTTCCATTTCGTTCCGGGTTTTAGAAACCAGCCATAATAGACACTGAATGCTTTCCACTTTAGAAGAATTTTATCAACTAGGTAATAAAACTACTTTCAATTTGGGAAACAAAAACTGTCGTGCATATATATTTAATAAAACAAAGGAGTTCGTAATCACAAACGAGAAGGGAACATCATAACAGACGAAATAATATGTGAAACACAAAAATACAAGCATTAGCATCTTTATGAAATACATTGCAGAATGAGTATATGTAAAGTGGTCAAAAATAAAAGCTCTAAACAAATTTGTTAATATATTGTAGGCAAGTGGATTGTAATGAAGTTTCTGTTTGCAAATCATTTTAACTGTTGTGCAATTGATTAACCAATTACATTGTAACTCTTTAATCACAGCAATGAGATTGGATTTCAATTACCAACAAGTTTTTTCTTAAATGAGTGAAAAGAAAGGAAAACAAAATAAAAAGAAATACGAAAACAATGAAGCGGCAAAACAAAGAACTTGAGGGGAACATGCTCAACAAAACGTTGCCAGAATAATTTAGGTACATTTTTTTATATATGCCACATTGACATTGTAATGTATTAAAAGCGGAAACATCAACAACGGTATCAGTCACTAGCTATTAACGTATATAATGTTTGACCATTTATTTACATAACTGTTGAAAAACTTTCAACTTTATACGAATGAGAACTTTAGTAAATATTCTATACTGCAGTATATAGACAATTTTAGATTATGGATCTTAGCAACAAGCTTCAGCTGGTGATGATAACACACATCAATTTATTGGACTGATAGCACGTCATTTTTCAAATACATTGACCTTTATACTTGCAAAAAAAAGTTTACGTTTGTCGGGAAAATCGTAAATAGAAACAAAAAAACAAAAATAATATCAAACAGGGAATGCCACGTACCAGACTTTACCCGAAAAAGAGCAATCTATAAAGCAAAATAAGTTAAAAGCAGCACTACACACATAAGGTTATGCTAAATACATCTTAACTTCACAAACTTATCGTCATTTTCATCATCATTAACATCATCATCATCATCATCAACTTCAAAACAAAGGTGTCTTGAAATGCATTTCTTACGTTATGTTTCCGTCTTAACAAAAAAATCTTTGTAAAATGTATTTAACGATTTTTAAACCGAGAAACATTATTAAACAGAATGAAATACACAGATGTAAGATTCTGCTCTGCGAAGAAGTAAGATATGTACGCGCTGCGAAGAAATCAAACACAAAAACCTATAATGACTCAACAGTTGAAGAAAACAAAACAATGATGTACAATCCATACAGAGATGTTAGGTTTAGATTTGCAAATGTAGGCATGTAAATTTCTGCCCGCCCCGTGAAAAAAACGGCTGGTTTCACTGCACATGCGTGAACAGCGAGTTCCTGCGTTTTTTCCCGTTTTTTCCCGTTTTGAAACGATAAACACCGCTAGAACGGATGTTATTTCATAAATAAAATAGTTATTCGTTCAAATGCAAAAAAAAATTCACTTGCGCAATGTACTCATTTTTTAAAAATTACTACGCATTTGAACTCCTGTGTTTTATTCAACAACAAATACAGGGACACATTTATTACTTCATAAATAAAATTTGGTGTTCATCTTTTCAAAACGGGAAAAAAAAGGGAAAAAACGCAGGAAGTTAAGATGTATTTAGAATAACCTTATGTGTGTAGTGCTGCTTTTAACTTATTTTGCTTTATAGATTGCTCTTTTTCGGATAAAGTCTGGTTTCTATTTACGATGTTCCCGACAAACGTAAACTTTTTTTAGCAAGTATAAAGGTCAATGTATTTGAAAAAATGACGTGCTATCAGTCCAATAAATTGATGTGTGTTATCATCACCAGCTGAAGCTTGTTGCTAAGATCCATAATCTAAAATTGTCTATATACTGCAGTATATAATATTTACTAAAGTTCTCATTCGTATAAAGTTGAAAGTTTTTCAACAGTTATGTAAATAAATGGTCAAACATTATATACGTTAATAGCTAGTGACTGATACCGTTGTTGATGTTTCCGCTTTTAATACATTACAATGTCAATATGGCATATATAAACAATGTACCTAAATTATTCTGGCAACGTTTTGTTGAGCATGTTCCCCTCAAGTTCTTTGTTTTGCCGCTTCATTGTTTTCGTATTTCTTTTTATTTTGTTTTCCTTTCTTCACTCATTTAAGAAAAAACTTGTTGGTAATTGAAATCCAATCTCATTGCTGTGATTAAAGAGTTACAATGTAATTGGTTAATCAATTGCACAACAGTTAAAATGATTAGCAAACAGAAACTTCATTACAATCCACTTGCCTACAATATATTAACAAATTTGTTTAGAGCTTTTATTTTTGACCACTTTACATATAGTCATTGTGCAATGTATTTCATAAAGATGCTAATGCTTGTATTTTTGTGTTTCACATATTATTTCGTCTGTTATGATGTTCCCTTCTCGTTTGTGATTACGAACTCCTTTGTTTTATTAAATATATATGCACGACAGTTTTTGTTTCCCAAACTGAAAGTAGTTTTATTACCTAGTTGATAAAATTCTTCTAAAGTGGAAAGCATTCAGTGTCTATTATGGCTGGTTTCTAAAACCCGGAACGAAATGGAACACGGAAAGGAACAACAATTGGAACAGTGGAGTTGGAACGGAGCAAGATTGGAATGCTAATTTTAGAGAACAGCTTACATTTTTTATTCGATTTGGAACTAATATTGAATCTGAACGATTATTTTCGTAAAGAAATCACTTTAAATTGTTTGAATTTTTCCTGGAAATTAATTCTAAGCACCATTCCAAGTTCCATTCCAACGCGTTCCAAGTAACGCTCCAAATTTTATATTCAATTCGGGACTAAAGTTGAGTTGGAACAAAACTAGACTAAAACTAGACTAAAATCTCAAACGAAAGTAGTTATTTTTATTCTAAAAATAGAACTTTATCTGGAACGGAAGTGAACTGGTTTTGTATTTGAACAAAATACTTGATACTTAAACGGAACGATTATTTTGGAACAGTTCACTTCAAATTGTTTGATTTCTTATAAAAAATTCATATTTATGCAGGAATTTATTAAAAAAGTTCAAAGTTTCATTTTAAGCTCCGTTCCAAATTTAACTCAAGCCCGTTCCAAGTTCCAAGTCTAAAACTGGAACACATATATCTGAAACGGAAGTTGATGAAATCACGAAACGCAATAATAAATAATTGGAACGATTCGTGTCGGAACAAATGATACATTTTCGGAACAGAATATTATGAAAAATTCGGAACGATGTTCCATCAATTGTTTGACGTTCCAACAATATTTTGACGTCATAAAAAAAAAAGAGGCTTTACTCTTTACGTTAAAAAGGAATAACGTCTTTTTGTTATCTAAAGCGTCAGCAGAGTTACATAAGTAAGAAATGTCTTTCAGTCTTGCCAACTGAACCATCAGCTGGATTTTGATAGACATGAATGAATTTTTATACAAATAATAAATAGATCACCACATGATGGAGGTTCACATTGGTTGACAGTGAGCAACATAAATTGTCTTCAGAATAGTGTGAAAATCTATGACTCTGCTTTCATAGACCTTCCCCATCAGAAAGAAATGGTTGTGTCTAATCTCGTTTCCACATAAGTAAACACACTGAATGTGCAATTTGGAAACATAGCAAAGTAAACAAACAGCTACGATTGTGGCATCTATACAATTGCTAATGCAACAGCTTAAGCTTTTTGCAAGAACCCTTCGTTACAAATTGATATACCCAGGCATATGAGGCAGCACTTATTCATATGCCTTGAGAGTAAAAACATGAAACCATTTCCTGTTACCAATAGCAAAATACGACGAAGGCAATTAAAAAGACCATATATGTTGAACTTGTTTGTGTTCTTTATGCATTACACTAGAACTATGTATGTCTTTGGCGATGAATGTGGTTATGAACATCATGCACAGTGTGTGGGGCTTGTAGTGACCTTTTTTCTTAAATAGAATTTGAGTTGGAACAAAACGTTACTAAAAATTGACTAAAATCTTGAACGGAAGTAGTTATCTATGTCTAGAAATATAACTTTATCTGGAACGGAAGTGAACTGATTTTGTATTTGAACAAAATACTTTATTAACGGAACGATTATTTCATACCATTCATTGTTTGATTATTTATTAGAAATTCATTCCAAAATTTCATTCAAAGACGCGTTCCAAGTTCCATTCCAACCCGTTCCATGTTCCGTTCTAAGTTCCGTTCCAGATTCCGTTCCAACTTTTGTTCCGTTCCGGGTTTTAGTAACGACGTCATTCAAAAACGTTGTAATAGTATTTTCAGAAGATTGTTATTGTTAAAAAGTGGAGACGTTGAACTAAACCCAGGCCCAATCAATCAAAACAACAACATAAGCATAATGCATTACGCAGTATCCGCAACAAATTAGAATTTGTGAAAGACAATATTAGTGATTTCGAAATACTATGTTTAACTGAAAATCGCTAAAATAATACTGTCTCCAATGAGAGTTTAAATATTGAAGGTTATAGTCAGTAATGATGTTTCATCGCATTCAGGTGTAATACTAATATATGCATCTTCAAAACAGAAAGGTTAAACGAATTTGAAATATTTATTTCGGACTCTTTATGGGTTAAAGTAAAAAGCGACGATAGTGATTTTATTATATGTGCAATTCATTGAAGGCCTAATTCAAGTGCTCAGTTCTGGAAAAAATTAGAATATTGCTATCGAAAGAGCAAACGAACAGTGTAAAGACTTTATATTGTATATATTGTATATGACGTAAATGAGGATCAGCTGAATCCCACCAACCATAAATTAAAAGATATAGAACGATTAAATAATTTAAGAGACATAATAAAGTAACCCACAAGAGTCAATCAGTATACATCGACGTCGATAGATCAAATAGTTGTATCACATATCAAAGTATATTCAAATATATGTTAGAAAAAAACTGTCTGCGTGTTCAAAACAATTTCAAAGTCGGTTTAAAAGGCTATCTGCAGCCGCTACCCGGCGACATAATCTCAGTTGCCCCGATGAATGTCTGAACTTTATAACGCTCGTAAACTATTAATCATCGGTCATTTTTTATCATATTTTTTCATTTTATTTATCATTCAATATTCAATCAAAACCCATCAAGTTTTTTTTCTTGGAAGAAAACTGTTAAACGTGACGAGATTTCGAACGCGCAATAACGCGCTTACCGTAATACTAATATGGCGGTTCATTTGCATATTTTTTTTCATAATCGCAGGAGCATAGAATGTTATTAGAGCGTAATAACCATTCCCGTAGAAATAAGTGATCACCGGGCAACTTTTGTAAGTTTGCTTTGTAGTTATTGTTTAAGTAAAGGCTACGAACGCCATGTCTGGTTGTACAAAAGAGCAAATTTTATTCAACTAAACGAATTGCTTACAAACACTAATTGGGGAGTTTTAAACAACGGTGATCTAAATAACGACTGTTAGGTTTCTTCAATATGCTGATCACTGTATTCCTAACAAACGAGTCTTAATAAGGCCAAATGACAAACCTTAGTTTGATTCAGAAATAAGGAAACTAATTTATTTAATAAAAGCGATAAATTAAGACAAACATTGCAGGTACAATGAACACAAAATATTGGGATGATTATAAGAAAACAAGGAACAAGGTTAATTATTATATAAAACAAGCTAAAACAACTTTTTAAAATAACGTTGAAGAATCATTAGAAAATATAGAACAGACAGATAAACAGAAATTTTGGAAACTTGTAAAACATTATGTGACAAAAAACAAAAGCAGCGATTCAATACCACCTCTTGTTACAACCCTTTCTAATAGAGACATAAAATACGCAGTCACAGACACAGAAAACGCAAATTGCTAAAATTCTTAACTTTCTTCTGTATCCAATTTTGATTATTCAAACGCTTCACTTCCGTTGTATGACAGCAAAACTGATTCAAAACTTGAAAATATTCATAATTATATCAAAGCAAGACATTATGGATATCATAAAAAAAAAATTGACATAAACAAAGCAAACGGTCCTGATGGCTTCAGCCACAAAATATTAAAAGAAATATTAATAATTATATTGTTAAACCGTTCGAAATTATACTTAACAGGTCAATTTAAGAAGGGGTCTTTCCTTCAGTGTGGAAAATTGCTATGTTATTCCACTTTTCAAAAAGGTCACACTGAAGAACCTAATAACTATAGACCAGTTTCGCTATTAATTTGCCTGGATAAAGTTATGGAGAGAGTAATTAGTAAACATATTCATAATAATTTATATTTTAATAATCTTATAATTTAAAATCAGTGTGGCTTCAGACCACACCATTGCAGTGTTTATCAACTTAAAGAAATATATCATCAGAATTGTCAGACATTAGATTCAAAACAATGTATGTGCATGATCGTTTGTGATATTTCAAAAGCATTTGATAAAGTTTGGCACAAAGGTTTATTGTTTAAATTAAAACAGAATGGTATATATAGTAAATTATTAAAAGGGATAGAAAATTACTTAACAAACAAAACACAAAAGTTTATTGTTGGTTCTAATATTTCTGATAGTGAAAGTATTCACTCTGAATTACCACAAGGTTCGATTCTAGGACCTTAATTTTTTTAGTTTGCGTTGATGATATAGCTGATAATTTGTTGAGCATAACTAGGTTACTTGCTGATGTCACTTCATTAGCTCAAGCAACATCAGCTGTGCAAAATGCAGAAGGTATCTTAAATCATGCTCTACATATTATACCCGAATGGTCGAAACGGTGGTTGGTCAAGTTTAACCCTAAAAAAAAACGACGTATTATTTTTTTGCACAAGTAGAAAACAAAATCTTCTATATTCTATACACTGTTATAATACATATCCATATACATTTTATTAGTAATTACTACTCTGGTTATATTAATTCACTAAAAGTTTTAATCAATACTTATAGTGGCAGTATACGCATCTTGCTGCACGTGTATTTTGGTGATAGTTTTATAAAAGCAATTTTTGGTTGCTGTGCATTTTAATGTGTTAAACTTTAATGCCTCTTTAGTATTTGAAGTTGCTGCTTTAGAAATAAAAAGATAATTGGACTAATAAAATAATAGTTCCTTTCTTCGCAGTGATCCCCTTTGTGTTGTTGTTGTTGTTGGTAGAGATTTCGGCAGTGGAAGGGAAGCAACTCTTGCATGCAGTTGTTGTTTTTTTTCTTAAATTGACTCTCCCAGTCAAAATAGGAAAAGTAATAGTTGGAAGTTATTATTTCGTACTGGTAGCAGGAAGAGTTTGGTGTATTGGATTAAAAGCTATGATTTCCTCTACCATGTTTACACACACCTATTTCAGTTGGATTTTTACTTGAAAACATGTGCATAATTCAACTTTAATGTCTTTTTTGAATTCATGATGTCATCGTTTTGCCGCATGTTTAAATAGTGCATTAATGTGTGCATATATTGGTATGACGACGATTTGAAAATGCCAGTACATGTAGTCACCAAAATGTCACCAGGAATTCATTCAAAGGAACATTGCAATACTTTAAGGATACACCAGGGGATCCATATATCATTTGTGGTCATTTCATTTGGTTTTAACATAATCTAGATGCCTTTACTATTTTTCATCATCAGGATATCAACTATTTTTAACGTAATTTAGAAATATGTGTTATATATGCATTATGCTAGTGTAGCAGTAAATAACTGTTCTGTTTGATGTAATATCTGCTTAGTAAGGTCATTAATTTTCTAAAGGTGATACATTGTGAGGGAAAGTTTCAAATTAAATTGGTTTTAGGTAATAACAATGATTAGACCTGTCTTAGTAGATTCATATGTTTAGAACCAGTTGGAAACTTGCAGGACTTATCAACATGATAAATAGTTATTAGTAACTCATACCTGCTATAAAAGAAAACTTAATTTATGAAAATGTTATATGAGTATTTCCAATTAGAAATTTGAATCTCTCACAGGCATATTTTGTGTAATTTGCAAGATCAAACTAATTGATATATAACTGGCTCTTTCAAAC
>JAFMSR010000006.1:55577015-55606737 GCA_022818135.1 Saxidomus purpurata | reverse complement strand
ATTTATGGTCGAAAGAGGATCGTAATTACAAAAAATCCTTAGCAGAGTTACCTTATCTTGAATACAGATTGGGTTATCATGCAAACAAGCACACTGAGTCTCATTGAAATATCTCAAAGCTTTAAATTTTAAGTCCATTTCACCAAAAGTCAATGTATGTTAATTAAGTGTAAAAAGGCCCATAATTCCGACAGCCTTCACAGAGTTATGTACTCTTGTCTGCTGATGGAGGCTATGATTGTAAATGAGTTAACTGAAGCTGTGACGCTAAAGTTGATGCCGGGATGAGTAGGATAGTTCGTCTGGTTTTTAAATAGTCAAGATTGGAAATAAAGGGCAGTTATTCCATATTTTTTCATCAGGGTATAGTTTACAAACGGTATGCGTAATTTAGTGTGTTCTTCTCTTGTACTGTCATGCCGTTCATTATGTCAAACAAAACTCAATAATAGCAGAGCCCAGCACACATAAAACTATTATATTTATATAACACAAAGTAACCATTTAAAACTGTATTTATTTAAAATGGTTTTGACAAAATTTTAAGAGGCGAACGTTTTTTGAATGCTCAATCTTATAAAGTTGAAACCGTTCAAAGGTAGGACGAATAAGTGTACTACATATCGGATAACTGACATCAAGTAAACATTTCGGCCATGAATAAATTTTAGCCCCCCGATTTGGCACACAGATTGAAAACAACGTGAAACATCGCTAGGATTTGTTAAATCAGAGGTATTAAGTTTTGATATAATGGGCACTTCAGACGAAAGTAGCTTCTTGAATGTCAAAGGCCACTGCAACTTATTAGACCCCTCAAACTATTTATTCGATATGTGGTGGCTTTAATAGCAAAACTCCAAGTCCTATAATATGTTTCACGAAATACGTGATTACTTTAATTGGATAAAAATGTTTAATTCCCCTACATGTAATGAACATGGTTTGGACCTACTCTTTACAACAAAGCTCAAACTAGTAAGCACAGTATCCGTGCCTGTATTTAAGACTTTTATATGTAATTTCCGAACCTGGATTCAAGTCCTTCATAAATACAACACATTATTCCGGAAATCAGTAGTGGATGACTATGGATTTAATCAATAGTTCCAAGGTCAATACTTAAACAATATAGTAGTCATTTAGTTTGGACCTTTAGGTCAGATTTAAACTCTTAATTCAAGAAGGCATACCAAAGTGTGACAAAATTTAAAAAAAAACAAGACAATAAGAAACCTTTCCATGGGTCACAAGATATAAACAAAAGTAATAGAAAAAGAGAAAAGTTCATAAAATGATCAAATTGCACATAGGTCATAATCAAGATATTAGCACAATCAGTAGAATCAATGTTGTCAAGTTGACAAAAACATTATTGTTAATATGTCAATATCGGATAATACTGTTCCTGAAGATATGAAAGCTGCTCGAGTAAAGCCTTTATATAAGAAAAGAATATCTGGATATTGGTAATTAATGACCAGTTAGTTTTTTAAGCATTGTATCAAAAAAAAAATGTATTTACAAAAGGAAAAGTTTATTGTTTCTAACAATTGGCTAAATGAAATACAGTCAGGCTTTGTGAACACTTATTCAACTGATATATGTCTTAAACACTTAGTTGACTTTATTAAAGGTATGTAAAGCGGTATTGTTTTGTTAGATTTGCGGAAAGCATTTGACATGTTAACTTTGATATCTTATTTGGTAAACTTAAAATCATGGTTGTTAAATCTACAGATTGGTTCGTGTCATATCTAACGGGTAGAAAGAAAAATGTTTGTGATAACATTATTCTGACTTCCAGCCTGTTATATGTGGTGTTCCACAGTGCAGTATTCCAGGCCCTATATTGTTTCTTTGTTATGTAAATGATATGAAAATTATAATTGATCCACCATGTAAACATTTACTGTATGCTGTGATAGAGCAATTGTTTTTGCCCACAAAGGTCCAAATGTTATATCAGAAAAACTGTTGAAGAATCTTGTTCATCTTGGTAAGTTGACAATAAGTTATTACTTTATTTGGGTAAAACTGAGTGTATATTATTTGGTTCTAAAAGGAAATTAAAAAGGGATGTTTTAAAGTTCTGTGCCATTATCATACTATTTCTCAAACATCATATGTAAAGTACTTAGGTGTAAGTTGTGATGACAATTTGTCTGATGAAACAGTTGTTAACTTTATTGTATTAAAGGTCAATTCGATATTTTAATTTTTGTATACACATGCTTCGGTATTAAACTATAATACTTGGAAGCATTTGTTCTCTGCCCTTATACGATGTCATATAGACTATACTTGTTCATTTTAGTATCCAAGTTTAAGTTAACGTATTAAAGACAAACACCAGATATTTCAAAATATAATTGTCAGACTTATCAATGATATAGGTCCAAGGGAAAGCGTTAATTGTCAAACTCTTGCTATTTTGTCTCACTTTAATATTGAAGGAAGAAACAAACAGCTTCGTTTCAAGTATGTGTTTAAAATAGTACAGGACCTTCATATATACAAAGAAAATTTTATGTTTACAAGAGATTTCAGAGAATGTGCTTGTCCATAAGACATCCGATGAGCTCAATTATGGCTTGATCGGATAAGGTTTTTACAGAGTTATGGTCCCTGCTTTAACAAAATTGTCAATAATTTACTATGCATACACTCCAGCACCTTCGTTTACAATGTATTCACTAATCAGAAGCATATTTACAGATAATGTGTATGACCATAGGACATCGGATGAGTGAAAGTATCGGCTTGACATATTTAAGTACGGTTACACTCTACTTCCTTTATTTTCCCACTAATCCTAATCATATTTTACAGAGATTGTGTATGATATTAAGATCTCAGACGAGTTTAATTATTGGATTGATCTCATTGATTCTTCAAGAATTACGGTTCCTCATTGATAAAAAATAACAACATTTAACTATGCTTACACTCTAGCACCTTCATTTCGTCACTAATCAGTAACATATTTACAGAGAATGTGTATAACTATAGGACATCGGATGAGTTTAATTATGGGATTTATCGGATACTTAGAGTTGTGGAACCTGATTCAACACAAATTGCATTATTTTACTATGTTTACATTCTAACGCCTTCATTTCTTCTTTTTTCTTAACCTGATTTTTAGAAAATGTGTATGACCATAAGGTCTCGGGTAACTACAATTATGGGCTTGATCGGATCAGTTTATACAGAGTCATGACCCCTGTTTTACCAATAATAACAATGTCTACATGTACTTATGTTAACAATCTAGCACCTTCATTTCCCCATTAATCCTAGCAATCTTTACAGAGAATGTATTTAACCAGAAACATTCGTATGTGTTCATGCATTGGCTTGATCGGAGATAAGTTTTTCTAGAGCAATGACCCCTGATTGAAAAAAGTTGCAATATTTAACTGTTTACAAACATTTTTTTCAATAATCATGATTTATAATGATGAAACTTGGCAGGGATGTTCTTTGCATGATTTTTAAGTATTCCATCACATGCACAACTCTGGTTGCCATGGCAACAAAGAGGAAAATGTTAAAAATATTATTCTCTGAAACCACAAGGCTTAGAGCTTAGATATTCACCATGTAACATTGCACAGAAGACTTCTACCAAGATAGTATTAATATGACCCGCGGGTCAAACTTGAACCTACATGGGTCAAGTTTAAAAAAATTCTTCTCAGAAATCAAAATACCTAGATCTGAGATAGTGTGTATGTATCATTGTCCAGCGGACCTCTTCATAGTTTGTTCAAATGATGGCCTTGGGTCAAAATTGATCAAGTCTACCGAAAGGGGGGAGGGGGTGGGGGGCTTTTGTATGTTTGTAGAGTTTTAGATGAATAACTTCTTGTGAGTTACTATAACAACTAGTGAATAATGTAGCAACCTGTGATTTCCCTTTGCAACCACTGACTTCCTTAGCAGCCAGTGACATCTTTAGCAACCAGTGACTGCCTTAGCCACCAGTGACTTCTTATATCAACAATTCCCTTCCAACGACCTTTGACTTCCAATAACAACCAGTTATATCCTTAACAACCATTGGATTCCTTTAGAAAGAAGTGGCTTCCTTAACAACCAATTACTTCCTTAGACGCAAGAACTTCCTTTAGCAACAATTGACTTCCTTAGCAAGCATTAACTTTCTAAGCAACCATTTAGACTTAAAGCAACCAGTAACTTCTTCAGCAACATTTAGCGTCATATTCCCGTCAGTGACATTCTTAGGATAGTGCACTGGTACCCATGACCCTCTTGTTAATGATTACAAAATAGATCAGGACAAATGTTTATCTTATGAGCATTCGAGTTTTGTTAGTAGCTATGTTCCATGAATGCTGATATATTTTAAATTTCTCAAATAACTTCTCATAAATGTTCAGGGTATCAAGATATGCAATATCCAAAGCGCATGCCTCAGCCAGTTTCTTCTTCGCAGTCAAACGGATCATAGTCATATGACCATGTTTTAGGCTACACTTTTTTATTAATTTGACGTTTTTTTTTTGTGAAAACCTTGAACATAAAAACCTTTTATCCTTTTTTTAAGATGGCGCCAAAGCGCATGTATCAGTCAGCCAATGTATAGATCACAATCACAGTTAGGTTTCCAAAGCTTATGGTTCTACATGTCCTATCCAACTAGCATCTCTTGTGTTGCTAGAAATAATACTGTAATAGGCTGATGCGCAGACCGCATATTTTGTCCAAGGTCAGATCAAGGTAAATGTCATACTTTTGACCAAAACCAAAATATAGCTGATCATCAAATTTTCGTATAAAGGTCATTTTCTCATTTAGTTAATTGAAATACCTTGTGCTACAAGGATTTATTTTATACAAGTGATTGGTTTCAGGTCTGATACAATGAACAAAATTATATGAAATATGACTATGCTCAATATTTTTGCTTAACTAGGAACTTAGGACATTTTGAAGAACTTGTTCATGTTACGAAATTCTATGCAAATTGTGATTTTATCAGTACCACACACTTTGGAACTCTAGCTGTGATCATCTTAGTAATCTCTATCCGACTGTTTACGGACATTTTAATAATGTATCTATCGGTAAGGTTGGATGCATGTTGTTAAGGAAAAACAGGTAATTCACTACATCAGTGTTGATATCATTTATATGGACTATAATATATTTTAATCACTAGAAATGTTAAATCCATTTCACATTTGGTATGGCATTTATAGCAGGAAGTCATAACAACCCATACAACAAACAATAGTGCCATAATAACCCTATATCGTTCACCTGATTCCCACTGAACTTACATAAGGGTGGCATTTGTTGCTAAAATGTAAGCAGTTGCTAAGGGAGACAATTGTTACTAAAGAAGTTTTTGGTTTCTAGGGGTACATATTAGTTGTGAAGGACCTTATTTGATTGCTTAGGAAGCCAGTTGTTGCAAGCAAAGTCGCCGCTTGTTAAGGAAGTCATTTGTTACAAAGAAAGTTATCTGTCGTTAAGGGAACTCAACGGTTGCTAGAAACAAAACTGTTGCTTAAGAAGTTACTGTTTGCTAACGGAAGTCATTATTTCTAAGAAAATTACTGGTTTCTAATGGAAGACAATAGTTGCTAAGGAAAACACTGGTTGCTAAAGAAGGTCGATAATGCTCCAACTAACGTAACGAACCGGCTCCGATAAAAAAAATGGCTGATTTAGTAAACATAACCCAAGCCAGTATAACAGATTCGTGTATTTTATACGGTAAATCGCAACTTTTGAAGAAACGAATACTCTTACGGAATGCTCACTTCTTTCCTGCATGGCCGTAGCTAGTCGGCTGTTTCAGACATCGATGCGTGTGAAAGAAATGCAAGTTGAAAGCAGAAGATTCAACGGTAAAAAGTGCAAAACAGACCCAAAATGCACGGATTTTGCTCAAAATTATCGAAATTAAGGTGTTTGGCATAAAAGATATGCATTGGCATGTAACTTTGGGTCAAATGTTGTAAGCATGTACCAACACTTTACCGGTCTGCTATTTTTATAGGCAAAACTTACCCATTTAAAAAAACAACGAGTCAGGCTCCAATTGACGATACAACGAAAATGTTCCAATTCGTGTTTCACGGATCATTTTCACAGACATTTTTGAACAATTACAAATATAAAAGTAAGTCTTATCGGACAAATTTATGTGTTTTCTTTGTGAAGGATTGAATTCAACTCAGAACTTTTAAATATTCAAAATAATTTCCAAAATGGCAGGATTCATGGACACAGTGTTGAAAGCTGCTCGCTCTCATTTACCGTTGATTTTTTTTTTCAAAAACATTGACATTGTTATTCATCAGTATAAAACTAAAGGCTAGAATAAAAAAAAAGCAAAACTCTAGGTAGGAATTCACAGATATCGATTGAAAAGGTCAATTACACGGCACCGCTACACTATATGCTATATTGAAATTTCAAAAGTGTTTGCAACGCTTTTGAATTTGGTAAAGTATTTTTCAAAATTTAGAGATGTGCGTACATGAGTTTATACTGGAGTCTTTTTATATCACCATATGTTCCAACATACGTTATTTACATACAGTTTGAAGAAATTATTTTTTTACGAAAATCTGAGAGCGAGCAGCTTTAAGGTTTTATTTGACCTCGCGTTTTGACCGCTATCAATAATCACAAGCAGCTTAGACTAAAATCGAAATTGTCATCTAATGAAAATTTGGAAAGCGACGGTTGAAGAAGTATATAATTTTGCATTCGCTATTTATGCTTTATCATCTTTCTGTGAACTTGTACACGACCACAATTATAATCTATCTGAGCTTTTTTGCTTTAGTGTGTTTATTGCGATAAACTTTCTGGAATTCTCACCCAGCCAGTTCGTGTTGAGTTTATTCTGGTCAAATACAAAATAGCAAAAGTACCGGCACTTGATATTTACTGAAATAGTATTATAGACTTTAAGCCATTATTAAAACACATAAAACCATTCAAAAGTAGAATATTTGCCCAATTAGTCGAGGTAGAAGTGGAAGAAAACAATTCCGGTGATTTATTTATATGCCTAAATTCTGTAGCTCTACAGCGACATAGTAAAGGTAGACATTACGTAAATGTTTTTCAGTTTATCACTAACAAACCGAGCAGAGCAGTACACGGTATCCATGAATCCTGTTATTTTAGGAAGTATTTTGAATACTTAAATGTTAGTTTATTTTTATTTATTTTGGCTCATTTGTATAGAAAGCGAGAGAGCAATTACTCAATATTTTTTTCATCAGGGTATAGTGTACACACAGTATGCGTAATTTAGTATGTTCTTCTCTCGTCCTGGCATGCTGTAGATTATGTCAAACAAAACTCAATAATGGCAGCGCCTAGTGGAAGCACACACAAAACTATTATATTAATATAACACAAATTATTCAAAATTTTTAAAAATGGTTTGACAAAATATTAAGAGGCGAACGTTTTTTGAATGCTTAATCGTATAGCATTGAAAACATTCAAAGGTAGGACGATTAAGTTATTATAAGGCCATTAATTAATTTTAGCTTCCCGATTTGGCACACCGATTGTAAACAAGGTCAAACATCACTAAGTTGTGTTAAATCAGAGGCACTAAGTTTTGATTTAATGGACACTACATACGAAAGTAGCCTCTTGAATGTAAAAGACCACTGCAACTCATCAGACTCCTCAAACTACTTATTCAACATTTGGTGGCTTTAATAGCAAAAGTCCCATTCCTGTAATATGTTTCACGAAATACGTGATTACTTTTTTTGGATGCAAATGGTCAATTCCCCTACACGTAATGAACAGGGTTGGACCTACTCCTTACAAGAAATCCCAAACTACTTAGCACAGTATCCGTCCAAGATGATATTTCATACTATAATATATTAATTTTCGAACCTGGACTCAAATCCTTCATAAATACATCACATTATTCAGGAAAGCTAAATCGGGTGACTTTACGCATTGAATCAATAGTTCCAAGGTCAACATCATAATAGATTTAAGTTGGGACAACAGGGTCAGATTTTAACTCTTAATTCAAGTTGTGAATTCAGTTCATGAACAATCCAAGATTGAAGTCGGTGTTTGCATGTATAGGCGACACGTTTTATATGGTATGCTATTGTTGATTTATGTAGAGATATGAATACATTGTCGTTTCAAATGCAAATATCTATTGTATTTGTGTTAAATTGATTTCATCTGATCCGATTTGTTATGTACTGTTTTTGTAATGATAGTAATTACGTATGTATTTGTTTCTGAGGTCTATAAGGATTATAAATAATAATAATAATAATAATAATAATAATAATAATAATAATAATAATAATAATAATAATAATAAATTCTTTATTTCAAGAAGGTAACATATCAAGGTTATACAAGAAGAAATAAAAGCATACACCTTATTTACAACATAGCCTTCTATAAACAAATTAAGAGACAAACATTCACTTACATACACTGACGTCCGGCAACACACAGTCATTTACTAATTGACAGACACTCAAAATAAACTTATTATAAGTATTGTATAATTAAAGCGTATGATAAATGATTAATCTGTAATACAACAAAAACAATAACAATAAATTGATTAAATAACAGCTGATTGCAACAAGTACAGTTTATATCTGCACTTTAATGTTTGAGCTGAGCGGATATCAGTAGGAGTGTTATTCCAAATTTGCGCACTGTAGTACGTAAAAGAATCTTTATAATAGGTTGTCTTATACAGGGATATAATCAGGTTATTGCATGACGATGATCTTAGTCTGTAATTTGCTTTTTTTGAGAATGTCTGTGATTCAGATAAATAACCTGGGGCCATATTTTTAAAGTATTTGGAAACTAATATAGCAGCGTGATATTTACTTCTGTCTTGAAACGACATCCATTTCAATTCAATAAATACATCTTTAGATGTCATTTTAGCCGGTTTATTGAGTATAATGCTTGCTGCCCGTTTCTGGAATTTAGTTATCTTACTTATAGTGGATTTGGTTCTCTTCCCCCATATAGTACAACAGTAATCAAAAGTTGACATAATATAGCCGTTATAAAACATTTACTTCATTTCAAAAGTCAAAAAATATATAATTTTTTTTAACATATATAACTTTGTGTTTAACTTTGAGCACATCTTATCTACTTGCGTATTCCAACTTAGTGTTTTGTCCACATATACACCAAGGGTTTTTTGTGTGGAAACGTTTTCCACTTGCGTTCCATTTATATTAAGCATTAACTCGGAAACATTCTTCAATTTATGTTTGCTACCTAATAGCATACATTTTGTTTTAAAAGGATGAAGAGACATATTATTCATACAACACCAAAACAGAAATATTATTAAGACCTTTTTGCAGGTTTTCTTGAATAGAAGTTACATTGTTATCAGTTACATGTAGAGTTGAGACATCTGCGTACAAATCAAGGCTGCTAAAACTGTCTACATTTAATGGTAAGTCATTTATGCATAACAAAAATAGTAGGGGACCTAGGATTGAGCCTTGAGGAACACCTGACGTTATAATACAGTTAAAAAACCAATAATAAACAACTATTAGTTGCAATAAGTTTGTATAATGCAATAATTACTAACTGATGGTAGCGGTCTCCTAGTTGCAGTGGTCAAGCACACTAATTTTGTAATTTTATGTCCGTTTCTGGTGTAGGTTTAAATCAAACCAGAACTACTTTTTCTTGCGTTTTCAAATTTATAACATTACGCGTTGGCGTGTATGCGCATTGTTACTGAAAATCAAGGTTTGTGTCAGAATTATAGCCTTTTTTCCACTTATAAAGTACATTGAACCTTTACAGATATTGCTTTAAAACTTACCATACTTATTAACCGATCATTGTCCAATCAACCGACAAAAGCACATAGCTCTATTCAGGTTTTTGTTAGAATTTTAGCCCTTTTTTATTTAGAAAATTCATTGAATATTTGTCAAATCTACTTATTGACCTAACCCTTTGAGATATTGCTGTAAGACTTGGAATACTTGTTTGCATCATGACCCCAATCTCTAAGCAGGAGAAGGAAACTATTTCAATGATTTTTTGTACATTTAGTCCCTTTATTGACCTTGAATCTTTGTTATGTTTTTGTACCAGTCCGAGGATCTCATTTACCATTACATTTGTTTTAGAGTGAACATGGTTCTATAATTATACTTTCAATAAATTAATTTTGCTATATCGGTAAATTTAAAGTGATCCTGGAACTTCAACTGTTTTGAAATATAACTCTGAAATTTGGAATACTTGTTAACCATCATAATCTCCAAATGTAGGCAATAGAAGATATTTTGAAGTATGACCCTTTTCGACTTATAGACTAAATTTGTATACTTCTCCACTTGTTGAATTTACCATTTGAGATATTACTTTGAAAATTGAAAGACTCCTAAACCAGCACAACACCTATCTGTAAAAAAGTAGAAAACTTTGTGTAAAAGATTTTACGATTATACTCAGAAATCCCTAATTAAAGTCTTGTTTGCAACTAGCACTGTCAAGCACATATGTCATTAAGTATATGTTTAAAACTTTGCTGTGGCATTCAAGGGTATCAAACAGTTAAGTTAATTGACTGTTAACTTAATGCATTACTTCTTACGACCCTTGTTTATACAGATCCTGATTTTGCTTGTACTGCCAAAGTTTTGTTCTATTAGCAAGCACTGAGAAAATTCGAGCGTGTTGTCCTACTGACAGCTTTTGCTACATTAAAGTTTGCAATTGTGTGTCACTGACAATGAGGATTAATTCATGATTATTATTTTTAGTTACTTCCAAGAGTATATGAGTGAATATAATAAGATCACCACTGCACAATATCAATAAACAAGCAGAGTGTAATGACTCCCTATCTTCCTAAAAAACCCGAGAGATAAATTAGTCAGCCTTGAATTTTATTTTGTATGTCTATAACAAGCCGGGTTATTTATCAAGTGTACCTTTTTAGCTCATCTGCCTTCAAAGTGGTCATGGTGAGCTTTTAGGATCGTTGAATGTCCGACATCCGTCGTACCTCCGTTTGTCCAGAATTAGTTTGATTTACACTCTAGCATCGACATTTTTAAGGAATCATAATGAAACTTGAATACAATGTATCTACAAGATATCGGACTATGAATTTGATTGGATCAGTACTTCATGAATTAAGGCCACTGACTTTGAAAAGGGTAATTTCACTAATCCATATCATATTTACAGATAGTGTGTACAATTGAAAGATCTCAGAAGATATTGATAATGGGATTGATCGAATTTGTTCATCTAGAGTTATTGCCCCTGATTTAAAAAAAAGGCAATATCCAATAATGTTTCAATTTTAGCACCTTCATTTCGTTTCTTATCCTTAACATATTTTCAGAGAATGTGAATGACTAGGATGAGTTCACTTATAGGCTTGATCAATATGTTTCTCCATAGTTATGACCCATGATTTACTAAACATGCACTATCTAATTATGTATACACTCTAGCACCTTTATTTCCCCATTTACCAGAACAATCTTTACATATAATGTGTACGACGATAGATATCGGTTGAGTTCATTCATGGGCTTGATCTGAAAGATTCCAGAGTTAACATAAATTGTAACATTTAACTATGTGTACACTCTAGCATCTTCATTTCCGCACTGATCCAAACTATATTTACTAAGAATGTGAATGACTATAAGATCTTACACGAGTTAAATAATGAGATTGATCTGATCAGTTTTTCTAGAGTTATGGCTCCTGATTTACAAAAATGCAATATTTAACAATGCTTACTTTCTTGCCACTTCATTCTCCAATCCGGAGGGCCTCGTTTCGAATCACGGCCTGGGCACTGGAAATTTCAGAAACGCTTTTCAATATGTCGAACTCATCTAGAGATGACTGGTTAAAAACCCAGAGAAAGTATCATGTGTAACGGTGCTATGCACCTTGCATGCAAAAGTACCAAGGGGCCCATCCGTAAAAGTTCTAGGGTGTCGGATTCCCTTTTATCTACATCTGTCTTTCTTCAACCTTCTCCTTTCGGGAGTCTTATATTTTATTTATTATATTTCTTAGTCGTATTATAAGATCTCAGACGACTTTAATTATTGGATTGATCGGATTTCGGTCCCTGTTTGATAGCAAAATTGCAGCATTTTACTATTCTTACACTCAAGAACCTTCATTTTTTTCACTTACCAGAGAAGGACATCAGATGAGTTTAATTATTATGGGCTTTATCATATTAGTTTTATAAGCGTTATGGCCACTGATTTAACAAACATTGCAATATTTAACTATGTTTACACTCTACCTCATTACTTTAATCAGCTATTCAGAAAATGTGTATGACCATAAGATCTCGGGTAACTACAATTATGGGCTTGATCGGATAAATTTTCCAGAGTTATTGTCCCTGATTTAACACTGTCTACATGTACCTGTGTTTACACTCCAGCACCTTTCTTTTCCATTTAATCCTTGCCATCTTTACAGAAAATGTATTTAACCATAATAACTCGCATGAGTTAATTCTTTGGCTTGATCAGTTTTTCTAGAGCAATGGCCCCTGATTTAACAAAACATGCAATATTTAACCATGTTTACACTCTAGCATCATCATTTCTTGATTAAGTCTAATTTATAATGATTAACTTGGCAGAGATGTTTCTTGCATGACTTTTAAACTAATTCCATGACATTAAAACTCTGGTTGCCATGGCAACAAAGAGGAAAATGTTCAAATTGTTCTTCTCTTAAACCACAAGGACTAGATATTTACAATGTAATATTTCATAGAAGAACTCTACCAACAATGTTCAAATTATGACTCGCGGGTCAAAATTAAATCCAACCGGGGTCACCTGATTTTACAGGTTTATATAGGAAAAAAAATAAAATTCTTCTCAGAAATCACAAGGCCTGAATCTGAAATATTTATTATATATCATTGTCATGTGGACCTCACCAAAGTTTGTAAAAATTATGCCCTTTGGGTCAAAATTGATCACGTCCATCGGAGGGGGAGGTCCCTTGTCTGTTTGTAAAGCTTTAAATAAAAAACGTCTTGTGAGTTCCTATAACAACCAGTGAATAACTTAGCACCCAGTGATTTCCCCTTGCAACCACTGACTTCCTAAGCAACCAGTGACAACTTTAGCAACAAGTGACTACATTGGCAACCAATGACTTCCTTTATCCGCAATTGCCGTCCAATAACCAGTGACTTCCGATTGCAACCAGTGACATCCTTAGCAACCATTTGCTTCTGTTAGAGCAAGTGACTTTCCTATCAACTAGTGACTTCCTTAGCCACAGGTAACTTTCTTTAGCAACAATTGACTTCCTTAGCAATCATTGACTTTCATAGCAACAATTCATTCCTCGAGCAACCAGCAACTTCCCCAGCAACCTTAAGCATCAGGTTGCCACCAGTGACATTCATAGGATAGTGCACAAGTGCTTATGGCCCTTTTGTTAAGGATAATAAATTACTCAGCACAAATGTTTATGTTATGTTCATTCCAGTTTTGTTAAAGGTCATACAAGATCTTGAGTCAAGTAGCTATGTTTCATTTATGCTGGTGTATTTTAAATTGCTCAAATAACTTATCATAATTGTTCATGGTATCAAAATACGTAAGATGCATAGCGCATGCCTCAGCCAGCTTATTTTACAGGGTCAAACAAACCATGGTCATGAGCTATGTTTTAGGCCACATATATTTATAAGTTTGACGGATTTTGTAAAAACCTTGCACAAGTGTAATCCCATTTTAAGATGACGCCAAAACGCATGTATCAGTCAGCCCATGTATAGATTAAAATCCCAGTTAGGTTTCCAAAGCTCATGGTGCTACATGTCATATCCAATCAGCATCTCTTATATTGCTAAAACTTATATGTAATAGGCTGATGCGCAGACCGCATACTTTTTCCAAGGTCAGGTCAAGGTCAATGTCATACTTTTGTCCAAAACCAAAATATAGCTGATAATCACATTTTCGTAAAAACGACACATTGAGGATAACATGAACTGTCTCTTCTGTGGAGAAATTGTTGTGTTAAACATCTCATTCCAAGGAACTTGGGACACTTTGAAGTACTTTTTCATGTTAGTAAAAGCGATGCAAGTTGGGATTGTATCAGTTCTACCAAACACTATATAACTATAGCTGTGATCATCTTAGTAATCTCTACCCGACTGTTTACGTTTCTCTATGGGAAAAGCGGAATGCATGTTGTTAATGAAAAACAGAAGATTCACTACATCAGTGTTGATATCATTAATATGGACTAGAAACAATTGTAATTATCTAAAAATGTTACATATGGTATGGTTTTATATAGCAGGATGTCATATCCACACATATAACAAACAATAGTGCCATAATGGCCCTATAGTGTTCACTTGATTCCCAGTGAACTTACCTAAAGGTGTCATTTATTGCTATAAATGTAAGTAGTTGTTATGGGAGACAATTGTCGCTAAAGAAGTTACTGGCTGCTACGGGTACATTTTTTTTTTTTTTATTATAAAAAAAAAATAAAATAAAATAATTTTAATTTTTTTAAAAAAAAAATAATATTTTTTTTTTTTTTTTATAATTTTTTTTTTTTTTTTAATAAAAAATATAAATTTTTTTTTTTTTTTTTTTTTTTTTTTTTTTTTTTTTTTTTTTTTTTTTTTTTTTTTTTTTTTTTTTTTTTTTTTTATATATTTTATTATTTTTTTTTTTTTTTTTTTTTTTTTTTTTTTTTTTTTTTTTTTTTTTTTTTTTTTTTTTTTTTTTTTTTTTTTTTTTTTTTTTTTTTTTTTTTTTTTTTTTTTTATTTTTTTTTTTTTTTTAAATTTAAATTTTTTTTTTTTTTTTTAAAAAAAAATTATTTAACTTTGTATTGCATGGTCATTTGTTTATTTTCACTTTTCACCTGGTTCTTCGTTTGTTTAATGAAAACTGACTACTTTTACATGCAAAACAATATACAGTGATAATAAATAAAAAATATAAGCTGAATGAAAATATATAAACAGGTTAATAGGATTTCTGCGAAGAACAAGTACAAGACTCCTACCTCCGGTTTTAAACTTCTTACTTTGTCATATAAAATGTCTGGCTCGATGCTAAATAGGGTGAAGTTATCTCGAGTCAGCAAACTAAACCACTTCCGTTATTATAATAGAGGCTAGTTATGATGTAACAGAAAAAATACACAAAGGAAATCAAAGGGACTTGTGTTGCTCGGGAATACAGAATGATAGGAATAATCGTTTTTCGAAAACCATAAAACTAATTTTGAAAACCTTCGTCATCTGATTTTATTCAAGGAAATCTATGGTATTTAAATTAAGGTTTACTGCCATTTTATGTTGAGGTATGGTAATGTCTACAAAATTTTGTTTTTGCAGCAAATATATACCAAAACAAGAAATTATCAGTGATCTCATTTTCATTCACAAATTCTTCATTATTGAAGACAACCGTACTTGGCAGATGCTCTCTTTATTGAAATTCCCTATTACAGACTATGAAGGATATTAATGTATGTTGCCTGACATCAAATTACAGAAATTCCCACTTAAATCATAAAAAAACATGACCAAATTCCAAAAGATAGTGAAGATAGGTAACAATTGGTTAAGAACCAAACTTCTAGAAGTTCTGAATTGATACGTACGAACTAAATTAACATTTGCTGATGATAATTGAACTTAAAACATGAAAGTACAGAATTCCCATTTTAATCATAAAAATGCAAAGGAAATGCCCAAATTACTGACAAAGAGAGATATATTTTCATAAAAATAGATATAGCAATATAAAGCTATTAGTATTACGGAATCGCAACAGCTTTAGTTTTTCAAACATATGTATGAGCATCAAGCATGTTGTGTCCTGTTTTGAATACTGAATAGCTTGTTCCCATTTGTCTAGCAGATGGTAGCCATCTTTCTGCCTCTACACTCTTGTAAGAATCTTAGTCGCCGTGAGCTTTAATATTTTCATAAGTGACTCTATGGAGTGACTGGTCGACTCTTATCCCTTGATTTGCCAATTGCTCTGCCATCCCATTGCCATGAACACCATAGTGTTTTGTATGCATCCATTTGAGTGAGACTTTCTGCTTCTCGCTGAACATGTTATGTTCTTGGGCAAGGGTTTACAATTTGACATAAGTCAATGCTTTATGGACTGATTAATTAAGCATCTGTTAGAAGGACTACCCGATGACAGTCCTTTTCTGACTCTTCAGCAGTTTTCGATGCTGTATGATGGCTTCTATTTCTGCTTTGTAGTTGTAACAGTGCTTGCCTGCTTGTATGCTAACTATCTCTGACCCACCAGTTGTGTACATTGTGAAAATACCAGCACCGCCATCTTGTATAGCAGCTGTAGCAGTCTGAGTACATATGCGTCTATGTCTCTGATGGATAATCTTCTGAGAACATGGCTTGTGCTATGGATCTCTTGATATGTTCATCTTCCACACCAAGTTGCAGATACTAATGTTTGACATGTTGTACCTCTGTGGCTCCGGCAGATCCCACTTATCAAAAGTTGTCGGTGACCCAAGATTGGCAGCATTTGCTTTTGTCAGCTTCTTGGATTTATGGACACAGTTCTGTCTTTTCAGACGATAGGGCCTAAAGCTTTGTTTTCATGGGGTGATCTGGCAAGAACTGCTTGTACTTGCTGCCATGCATTTGCGCTTTCGCATCCCTTCTCTTAGCAATAAGTAGAATGGCAGTGACTTCCTCTATTGCCTTAAAATTGTCAAGTAATTATTCTTAAGGCCTTGTTTTGCACCTTATCCGGCACTTGTTGATTTGTATTTGTGTCCATCGTCTTAGCTGTAGAGCTGTATTTAAGGTGGGTCTCACTGTTCCCAAGTATACTGTATTCAGTATCTTTTCATTTGCTCACTCAATTAGTGTCAACTAACTTATGTATTATCGCTAGTTTTATTGTCTCCTGTGTTTACATGTACGCACCAGTCTTCTGTCCATTTTGAAAGCATGTCCGCAGGTTGCTGCATCCTTAATATAGCAGTTGACGCATCGAAACACAAGGTAGTCTGCATAGAGGAAGCTTCAAATCCTCTTGGAAGCTGTTTTGAAAAGAAAGAGGGTGGGTGACAATACATTTCATTGAGGGCCACTATGTGGTTGTAAGAATTTACAACTTTGTATCCCATCAACACAGACTCTAGCCCTTGCATTGAACAGATAGGACTTGTTCTATTTGTACATTGTAACCCTGATTCATTCCATTCCGTAGTAGCTTCACAAGGAGACAGTTAGTCCAGACTTTATCGAATGCTCTTTGGAGATCAATCCAACTAACAAGTGTTACTTCTTTTTCTTTAATTGCATCTTCGACCTCCTGGGCAAGGTATGTAGTTTGGTTTTCTGTTGAATCCAGCTTGTTTTATTGTTTGCTAGCTAGAATTTGGTTGATGTCCACGTGCATGTACCATTTCATTCCCTGATTCAGTGTTTGCACAATCATCTAGAATTCAGCTGATAGTAATACTAAATACGAGACTATGTGACAAATAAATATATGCTGGCAAAAAATAAAACCTGAATAATCTGTTTAAGTAATTACTACTTTAAACATCAAAAAACAAGAAAATGACCCAAAAGTTGGTCAAACTGATACCCAATTTAACAAGAATCAAGGTGCTAGTAGAATAGAAAATAATATGAAGGATATAAATGTTGACAATAATCAAATTTAAACTAGAAAGGTGTTCAGTAGAACACTTGTGTCGCCCTTCCTCTTACACTTTGTCATAATAACCAATAATTTCGTGACAAAATCCAAGTACAAAAAAGGGGCATAACTCTGTCAAATATCATCTTGACCTACAAAATATGGCGGCATCATGACCCTTTTGTCATAAGCTATACAATATGAAAGTTTGATGAAGATATTTTAAGATTGGCAAAATTATAGCCAACGTTAGGTTCTCATGACAAAATCTAAGTACTAAATGAGCATGACTCTGTCAAAAATGACATTAAACTAAAAAAATGGGCGGCATCACGAGCCTTATTTCATAAGCAATATAATTTGAAAGTTTGATGAAGAAAGCTTAAGAAATGGCAAGGTTATAGCCAACATTATGTTTTTCTGACGAACTGACGGACTGGTCCAACTGACAGACAAAGCGATCCCTGTGTATCGCATTTTCTCCGAAAGGGCGACACGTAAATGAAATACAGAAAATGTGATTTAAAACATAAAAAAAACATGAAAATTACCCAAACTATTTTGTGAATATGGACAAAATTCGCTCAGATATTTAATTCATAGATACAGTAGATTTAAATAAAACTAGGAATGACATAAAAAAGAATGATAAAAATAAAAAAAACAACTTCAGAGATACCACTTAGAACATCAACAAGAGCTGTCAGTAGGACAGCGCGCTCGACTGTTTAGTGCTTGCCTATAAAAACAAAACTTTGACAGTTAGGGCGCACAAGACTTTAACTAGGAATTTCTAAGTACAAATCAAGAAACATTTTCACAGAGTTATCTTCTCTTGCTTACAGATAGGTCTCATGATGGTACATAAGTATTCCAACTTTCAAAGCAATATCTCAAATGGTTAAGTCAACAAGTGGACAAGAATGAAAATTTTAACTGAGTTTCTAAGTCAAAATGGGCCATAATTCAAATAAAATCCTTGACAGAATTACTTTCTCCTGCCTATGTTTTGGGATCATAATGGTTTACAAGTATTCCAACTTTCAAATTAATATCTCTAGTCAAAAAGTGGACTGGTACGAAAAACTTAACCAAGATTCTAAGTCGATAAAGCGCCTTAATTTTTAAAACAAATCCCTGACAGAGTAACCGTCTCTTGCCTACAGATGGGGGGTAATGATGTAAACAAGCATTCAAAGTTTCAAAGCAATATCTCAAAGGGTTAAGGTAATAAGTGGATTTTACCCATATTCAACGTATTTTATAAGTAAAAAAGGGGCATAATTCTGTCAAAAACTTTGACAGAGTTATGTACTCTTGTCTGTTGATGTAGATCATGATGTTAAACAAGTATGGTTAGCTTCAAAGCAATACCTCCAATGGTTTTGAAATAAAGTGAGGTGGTACGAAAAACTTAACCAAGCTCAATACACTTTCTAAGTCAAAAAAGGGCCATAATTCTGTCAAAAACCTTGACAGAGTTATGTACTCTTGTCTGTAGATGGAAGTTATGACGGTTAACAAGTATGGTAAGTTACAAAGCCATACATCTAATACTTTTGAAATAAAGTGGGGTGGTACGAAAAACTTAACCAAGGTGTGACACCAACGCAGATGCCGGGGCGAGTAGGATAGCTCCCCTTTTCTTCGAAAAGTCGAGCTAAAAATGGATGAAAATGCCCCAAAAATTGGATGAATATAGATATTTTTAACCACGTATGTTTTAGTTCAAAGCTTAAGTAGTTTTGAATAGAAAAAAACAAAAACAGCATAAATATGAATTGACAATCGTCAAAAAATGAATTTGAATTACAGAAATGTCCACTTAAAACGGCAAAAAAGCACGAAACTACCCAAAAAAGTTGTCGCATTTGGAAAATATTAACCCAAAAAGTTTTATTGAATAGTTATAGTAGCTCCCAATCAAAAAATAAAAATAACACAAAAATTTGTTGACAATAATCAAAATAAAACATTAAACTACAAAAATTCCCACTTAAAACAGCAAAAAAGCATGAAAATGCCCCAAAAAGTAAGTGAATATGGACAATTTCCACCCAATTTTTTTTCATTACATAGTTACAGTAGTTTTGAATTAAAAATTGAAAACAACATAAATAGTTGTTGAAAATAATAAAAATAAGAAATATAATTACAGAAATTCCCATCTAAAACATCGAAAAAACATGAAAATACCCAAAAATAACATTTCCACCACACATATCAATGGGAACTTTTCTTTATGTTAAAAGGTAGTCCATTTGCAAAGTCATGGTGAAGGATTCATTTCTGTTCAAATTTTTTCCCGGTCCAACCCCAGAATGACTGTACTATTAGTTGTTAAGGGCCTAATTTGATTGCTTACGAAACCAATAGTTGCAAGGGAAGTCACCGCTTGTAAAGGCAAGTCAGAACATAATTTGACTTCAAACTTGTTAAGAGGAACACATTGTTTCGGGGTATTAAATGTCTTATTGCAGATTAAAAATCTAAAAAATCAAGGTTTATGGAGGCAGCCATTTTGAATGTGTGACGTGATAGTGCAGTAATTAGATATTCATTTAAGTATTACTGCTAAGTTAAAAACAGCAGCTTCAAATGCATATTAAAAAAGGTAACTTATATGACACTTAATTAATGTAACCAAGTGCAGGCGAAAAAAAAAACAATCATGAAAAAACAGTAAATGGGGTTGCGTGTCTAATGGTATGTCTTTTTTGCATATTTACTAAATATTTCATTTCTCGTAGCTCTTTTTTTATCCGATTTCAAAAATTATTACTATGTGTTTATGTTAACAAGCTCTTAAATTTCAGGCTAAGTTATATTTTGACTTTTGTCACCCTTAAATGAAGTCACTTATTACAAAGACATTTATTTGTTGTTAGGGGAACTCAATGGTTGCTAGAGACAAAATTGTTCATAAGAAATTCACTGATTTCTACGGAAGTCTCTGATTTCTAAGAAAGTTACTGGTTCTTATTGGAAATCAATGGTTGCTAAGGAAAGTCACTGGTTGCTAAGGAAAGTCACTAGTTGCTTAAGAAGTCACTGTTTGGGGACTTATTGGTTGCTAAGGTTGCTTAATTGAAGTTGACAAAGTCACTGCTTGCTTAGGAAGACACTTTTTACAAGGGGGGAGTCATTGATTGCTAAGGAAGCCAATGGTTGCTAAAGAAGTCACCGGTTGTTAAGGAAGTCAGAAGTCATAAAGGAAGTCGCTTGTTGCAAAGGGAAATCAATGGTTGTCATTGGATAACACTGTTGCTAATGAAGTCACTGGTTGCTAGGGGAAGTTGCTGGTTTCTTAGGAAGTCACTAGTTCCTAGAAGAAGTAAATGCTTGCTTAAGAAGTCATTGGTTGCTAAGGCAATCATTTGTAGCTAAAGGAATTCAACATTTACAGGGGTCATCCTGTTTAGAAACTTACGAAGGGACGAATGAGAGGTCGATTTTAAAAATTGTATAAGGATGTCAATATAAATGGATTTGAACACGACATGTCTGCTTTTTTTCGTATGAAATAAAATTCGCTCGTGGTCAACACAGAATTCCCGCATGGGCATGTAAGCTGACGAGGTTAAACTGAAAATTTCAAGCCGGATAAAATAATGTCGATGTTCGTTTTCAATGTTGTCAAATGTATCAGGATTTGACTTAAATGTCTGACCTTTTCCGTATTCAGGATATATCAACATAGACTTTAATTGAATATAGACAAAATATATTTTGTCCGATAACTATTGATTCTATTGGAAGCAAAACATATCTTAACCATCACATACGCATTTGTACACTACTGCTCTCGTAGGGATATGCCTTCAGTTGCTCTATGGGCACTGCAAATGTTTTGTTATTCCCGGTGAATTTCATAAATTTAGTTTTAGACACTGTTATCATTTCGCAAGTTGTCAATTTAATTTTTAATAAGCATTTACAATTTGGAGACTCGCTAAGATGATAGGAATAGAGGATTGTGCCTTTTCGGATAAATTTTCCAAAACAAAGATGACGTCGACAAATACAGCACGGAGAAGAGCCATATAAACCTGCTAATTAGATATTGCAAGAAGGCAAGGAATTTGATCGAAAAATCTGTGAAATTTCTGAGGGTTACTTTTTCATAGATAAACAAACAGGAATTATTTTAGCTGTGTCGTCTATAAATACCTTTTGTAGTCCAAATGTGAGTTTAAAACTTTGATGGTAAATATGTACTTGTATATTATACAAAATAGAACACCGCCTTATCTGGGAATCAATCTTTCATACATATAAACTTGAAATACGTAGTTTAGGCCAATGTTCAAAATCATACCATTTATAGGGATAAACAACTTTTTTAGACCTTAATAAATATAAGAACATGAGACATTCTGAAACACTTCTATATCTAGCCGTTTAAGAGATCACCTTGGACCACTAGGTTTGACTGGAACACAAATCGGATCAATTGGAATGTAGATCCAGACTATTCTGACCCTGGTGAATTTGCAAAGACCCCAGGTTGACTCATGCATACTGTAATGTTAATAAATGATCCACCACCCATCCAAACTGCAGCAATTTCTATGACCTCTTATGAGAAAACATACTGTCTTTTCTGGGTTTTTACCATGAGCAATTAATTCATCAATAAGAGAGTAAATTTTATTGATATGCCGAAATTTGTTATTTGATTTGTTCATTGCTTGCTTCCTGTCGTTTGTTATTTTAGAAATTTGTCTATTATCCAACATTTAAAATTTTTTTTATCTTTATTTTTTATCAGGAAATAAAACAGTGGAATGTTATATGGTCAAATATTTATAAATCATATGCTTCTGTCCGTGCAAAACAGTTCCAATGGAAATTCCTACACAACGTAATTTTCACTGAACACAAATTGAAGTTGTAACATATGTAAAACAAAATGTGAAACTTTATTTCATTTATTTTGGGAATGCGAAAATGTGAAAAAATTCTGGGAAAATGTAAATCACACTATTACAAAACTCTCGAACAGGGAAAAGCACGACATCGAATTCAAAAGAACACTAGATATAGAAACTGCGAAAATGTTCGAAAAAATATTTTAATAATACTCAAAATGTTTTGCTATACTACAGATAAATTATCATATTCACGTTTCGTTTCGGTGATTGTTTTAATTATTCTAGCAAAACTACATTATTGATTTATGCTTTTTGGAAGTAATTTGCTTCTCTTTTTTTTTAGAAGCTGTTATATGTAAAAGGCAAGGGAGCTCAAATTTGAATGTACATGTATGTGCACTATATCATGGTTGTTAAAAATGCATAATTATTATTATTTCTTATATTATATTTGTAAGATGAAAAAGAAAAAAAAAAAAAAAAAGCTTCATCAAAAAAAAAAAAAAAAAAAATGTGATATTATAAAATTATGGACTCGTGCGGCATTGAATATGATGTGATATTCACAAGAATAGTTTAATCTGTTCTGGTGAATATCACATCATATTTAATGCCAAACGAGTCAATAAATGTTTTATTATATGTATAATGCTTATTGAATGCTCAAAAAGCAAGTTTTTGGATATTTCATTGATACAAGGCTTAAAATTGCGCGGGACGACGTCTGTGTTCCTACGTACGTCATTTGAGTGCTCAGGAGCAATGAGATATTGTTTTTATAGATCATATAATAATACAGGTTTGACACTTCTAACACATTATATATGCCGAAAATTAATTATCACTTCAGAGAATTTTGCGACATTGTAAAGCACTGTTGGGTTTACTAGTAGTGACATTACTTTCTCTAAATTGAAAGCAAAACGAATATTTTGTATGAAAAAAAGTTTGTTTGGCAATGTTCGTTTTCACTAGCTGTTCATAATGTTGGGTGTCTCCCTTTTATCATGATGTATTGAATTTTTAGACCCAGCTCCTTATTTTGCGACTCCTTTTATAGAGTGTCAGTGAAAAACATTGATTTAATATTTGTTAAATAAAAGTGTACATGTCTTAACAGGGATGTATCTCAAGGGAATGATTATGGACCAGATCAGTATTCGCTTGATGCATACGCTTCAAAAGAATATACTTATCGAATATGTTCATCGCCCTCATAGGACTGATGTTATACACTTACACACACCTTACAAAAAATGTTTATACTGGAATGTATTCTACTGTTATAGTGTGGCTGTAAAGTTCGAAGTTTTAGGACATTTTCATTATCTGTGTTAACTGATTAAAACTGTTAGTTTTTAGTGCTAAAATTACGAGACGTTATTATGGATATCTGAAAAATAGCGCAGACTTCTTTTTATATGCATTTATATATGAAAACGAGATGTCAATTAGTCAGTGCGCTTGTCTATCCTCAGTGCTAGCCAATATAACAAATAGTTTGTCAGTAAATGACAAAACAAGTATGTGTATTTTTAAGACATCAAAAGGATAGGTGAATGACAGTGCCTTTCGCACGAGATTATAAAAACAAATATATGTTTAACAGAGTTATCTACTTTTGGTTACACATTTGTGTCATGTTCCAACTTTGAAAGTAATACATAATGGTACGTAAAAAGGATGGCTGCTACGAAAAACCTTTTATATACTTATGGTCGAAAAAGGGCCGTAATTAAAAACAAATCCTAGGCAGAGTTACCTTATCTTGCCTAGAGAAGGGGGTCATCATGCGAACAGGCACTCAAAGGGTCATAGAACTATCTGAAAATGTTAAACTTTCAGTCCATTTTACCAAGATTCAATGTATGTTTAAGTGTAAAAAGGCCAATAATTCTGACAGCCTTCACAGAGCCTTGTCTGTTGATGGAGGCTTTGATGGTAAATAAGTACACTGAAGCTGTGACGCTAACATTGATGCCGGTACGTGTAGGATATTTCGTCTATTTTTTTAAATTGTCCAGCTTGAAATCAAATGGCAGTTACTCAATATTTTTCATCAGGGCATAGTTTGCAAACTGTATGCGTAATTTATTATATTCTCCTCTCGTAATGGCATGCTGTACAGTATGTCAAACAAAGCTCAATAATGGTCGCATCCAGTTGAAGCTCACACAAAACTAAAACATTTGTATATCACAAATAATCATTCAAAACTGTGTTAATTTAAAATGGTTTTGATGTAATTTTAAGAGGCGAACGTTTTTTGAATGCTCAATCTTATAAAGTTGAAAACGTTCAAACGGTATGACCAATAAGTGTACTACATATCAGATAACTTACTTCACGAACACATTTAGGTCATGCATTAATTTTAGCCGCCCGATTTGGCACACAATTTGATTTGATTTGGTTAAACAGCGATATGTTTTGTTTAATCAGAAGTATTAAGTTTTGATATAATGGGCACTACAGAATAGAAACTTCTTAAATGTAAAGGGCAATTGAAACTCATCAGACCTTTCAAACTACTTATTCGATGTTTGGTGACTTTAACAGCAAAACACCCAGTCCTATAATATGTTACATGAAATACCTGCTTATTTTAGTGGGATGCAAATAGTTATTTCCCCTACACGTAATGAACAGTGTATGGACCTACTGCTGACAACAAAGCTCAAACTAGCAAGCACAGTATCCGTCCAAGCTTAATTTTAAGACTATAACATATTCATTTTCGAAGCTGGACTCAAATCCTTCATAAATATTTCGGAAAGCTTAATCGGACGACTCCAAGCATTTTATCAATGGTTCCAAGGTCAACATCTTAATAGATGCAGAAGTCATTCCAGTTGGGGACATCTGGATCAGATTTAAACTCTTAATTCAAGAAGGAATTTCAAAGTTAGACCAAATTTATAAAAAAAAAACAAGGACAATAAGAAACTTTTACATCCGTCACAAGACATGAAAATAATAATAATAAGAGATAATCTTTATAAAAGATCAAATTGCACATGAGTCAAATTCAAGATATAGGCACATTCAGAAATATCTACCATCTTGTTTACTAGCAAAATGTTTGAAAGATGGGGCAAATATTTTCAAACTGCCATTTACATTTACTTGACTTTATTAGAGATAACAACGCCAAAGGTCTGTATACCGGTATGGTTATGTTAGATTTGCAGAAAGCATTTGACACTGTAGACTGTGATATTCTATATGCTAAACTTAAAATTCATTGGTGTGAAATATACAGATTGGTTCATGTCATATCCAACGGGTGAAAAGCAAAATGTTCGTGTTAATAGTGTTTATTCTAACTTCTAGCCTGTTACATGTGGTGTCCCACAGGGCAATATTCTAGGGCATTTTTTGTTTCGTTGTTATGTAAATGATATGAAAATTGGACTTGATCCAACATGAAAACTAAAACTATATGCTGATGATAGTGCAATTTTATTTGCCCACAAAGATCCAAATGTCATATCTGAAAAACTAGGAACTGTTTAAGAATCATGTTCATCTTGGTTTACTTTATACTAATTTATTTAATTATTCCCGATTGTAAGTTGACAATAAATTATAACTTCATTTGGGTAAAACGGAGTGTATTTCATTTTGTTCTAAAAGAAAATTAAAAGGGATGTTACTTTTAAAGTCTCCAGCATCATCTGTAAAGTATTTAGGATCAAGTATTGATGACACTTTGTCCGGTCTCTATTGTTTTAATGGGGGAATTCTAGATTTAAATTTTTGTATAGACATGCTTCAGTATTAAATTATGATAATATGAAACATTTGTGCTCTGCCTTATACAATGTCATATAGCATATGCTTGTTCCTCTTTGTATCCTAGTTTAAGTAAATGTTTTAAAGGGAACCGAAAGTCAAAAAAAAATTTATTCCTATGTTGTAGCCCGTACAATTTAATACAGAATCGCTTATTTGCAATTAAAATTAATGCGATATTAATTTTTATATACTTGATTTAAAACGTCAATTTTAGCCGGTCGCTCGCTCAATGTAAATCGCCATATCTGCTTTATAGAGTCACGTGACCCACTATGTGTGACGTCACACTGCGCTGATCAGTTTCCGAGACCAGCGACCGCTACCTTTTTCTTTTGCTTGCTGATAGTATATAACTGAATTTTTTCTTTGATCCATAACAAAAAAACCTTTTATTGTCTATTACGAGCTTCTTTACCATTGATGGCCTTTCAGTTTTCACGACAAATTCCTTTCGATTCTACATAATTATATTTTTTTAGGGACCGATAATTGCAGCGCAATTCTCACCCGTTACTTATAAACAAATACATAGACAAAGTGCGAAGATTAATTTCAATTTACGTCAAAAGTATTTGTGCAGCATTTGCAAGTAAAACACATATTTTATAATTGATGATCACGGACTTGTACCGTATAATTTTGAGCCCGAGTACATGGAGAAAGAACTGCATTCTCTAGAGAAAATTATGCAATCTAAATAGACCCCAGATCCCTCTTTGTAACATGGGGAGAAAATAAAAATGATCGTGTTAAAATCATTTATTTGTTATCGCTTCATATTGTTATTGATTGTTCTCTTTTTCAAGTTTTACCGAGTAAATTTTGATACATGTGATGCAATAAATTTACATGTGGTTATATCTTGTGTTTACTAAAAGTGCCCCTAGAATGCACAGGATGCAATGTTAGATTTCATTTTTTTTCGGGGGACCCCCCCCCCCCCCCCTAGCACAACTGTGCGTATACTTCATTTTTATCCGGGTACGCCTTTGCATAGAAAAAACGTTTCATCAGAGTACAAAATTTTTGTCATCAACAGCAAAAATGATATATTTTCTTTTTTTACCAACATTTGTAGGGGTGCTGGAAACTTTCATTTCGTATGTTTTTTTACTAAGGTATATTTATGTTAGATGACTAAATAATATTTTTATGCAAACTTGATCATACATTATAATGTTACTCGAAGGTTAGTGACAAATAATGTTTATGTATAAACTTTATATCGGCCTATCATTCATTAAATATATGGTTAGTTTTAATCACAGTGATATATTCATATGTAAATTACCTCGATCGTGCAAATCCAAAAATGTTGCATGATTCAAATTTGGCACTCTGCATTTTGTTGTGTAATTATCAAATGCAATTGACCAGTGTGCAATATGCAATAATGTGTGACCAGTAAGATTGTTGACAGGGGATCGCCAATTAACAACAAACCATATCGCATCTTTTGTTGTGAAATATGCCCTTGGGCTATATCCAGTCAAGTTCCTTCAATGGTTAGAACCACGCTAATTATTTTCCATGGCAACGTTGTCAAAATGAGATATTGTTTGCGTTTTAATTTTATTGAAAGCGAAAATTTAATTTTAAGGAATTTAACGAAGATCTCAGCTTTCAGTGTTCCGCAACATGTAAGTATCTTCTATATTATCTTTTTCGCATTTACTGTAACAACATGATTTTTTTTAAATGCCAGCACTTTATATAGACTAGAATCTAGATCTAAAAAAACAAATCTGTGTCTTAAATAATAGCATATGGTCCTGTAATAAAATACGTTGCGTTACAGTACTTTCAACCTAACATTCTCGTAAAATGATGTGTTTCGGCATGATTTAGTTATACGAGAAAAGTTGTGCACTTGGGAAAATCTATCTCAAGATGGCATAAGTGTGAAACATTAAATTCTTAATCGTAATATTAGAAACTTAAAGAAAATGATTAAAATATATCGATCATTTCACAAAGGCCGAATGTAAAATGCATTCTGTCTAGTCATGCATGACATTTCACCGAACGTCATTAAACAATCATTTTCAAGATATTTTTTAAAGAAAACCTGACATAAACATCGCTAAGGCATTGTAATAAGTAAACATGTACAATGTATTATATGAAATGGTTTGCCTCAAATCGGCCGACATCCAGTTAGCAGGTGCGTGAAAGACATCGATGTACTTCCGTAATTTAGACAGCGCAGTGTTACGTCACATCTGGTTACTTGGCGCAGGCGCAATAAGGCTTTAAAGCTATCAATGGCGGCGTCCTTAAACCAGATGGAATCCACGCAATTTCAATGAAAAATTGAATAAATCATTAAAACGCAGTTGACAACATTCAAACGCATTTTCGGAAATGAAATGAAATGACAGGCTCGTTTGAATTTCGCTGTCGAGTTTTCTGACTTTCGGTACCCTTTAAAGACAAACACCAGATGTGTTAAAAAATGTAAAATTTATAAAAGATATTGGTCCAAGGGAAAGTGTTAATTATCAAACTCTTGCTAATATGTCTCTCTTAAATATTGAAGCAAGAAAAAAACAGCTTCGATTGCAGGGTGCGTTTAAAATTATAAATAGTACAGGACCTTCTAATATGAAAGAAAGTGTATGTTCACAAGAGATTTACAATTCTAATCTTACCCGCTCTAAGTTATATAATTGTGTTGTTCCAAAATCGAATGGAAAAGGCAATGTTACTTTTTATTACCTATTCAATAAAAGATTGGAACTCACTGCTTGTGCATATAAAACAGATAACTAAAATTGGCAACTCAGGGAAGCTGTAAAATGCCATTTGTTAGATGTGGCTAATATTTCTTAAGCCAAGTGGTTTGTATATTCAGTATAGACTGAGCAATTTTTGTTTTATTTTTTATGCACTTTATATCAAATAAGATATAGTTATTTGTAACACATAGAAACATATTATCAATGTACCTATATCTTAATTCTCCATTTTTATGTGAATTTCCAAAAACTAAAGTCTTATTTTTCTTTTCTTTCTATGTTCACACTTAATTGTAGCTAATTGCTCTTTCAAATTTTGGCATATATTAGTTTATTAATGTTTCCATAATGTAGTTCATGAACAATTACAAACAACTCATTATGTGCTTTTAAGTTTTGAATACAAAAATCAGCATGAGTAGTAATTAGTATTTGTACCGAAACTTAAAGGGACATACCCTATAAATGATGTCAAACTAAATAACCTCAAAAACCTCATGAATAATAGAATATTCGGGAGTATTATAGCTTAACCTAAAAGTTTCGCTATGCATTCCAGTCATTCTTGATAAAA